>SKCR01009292.1:0-34107 GCA_019454045.1 Zanthoxylum bungeanum
ATGGAACTCGTATTGACTAGCGTAGCCAGATGACCATGATAATGGAAACTCTTCTGAGAGTTTCTTGCAGTTTAAAAGCAACTATGTTATGAACAAGTTGAATTTTACGTTGACCCTTCTGCTTAATGAGCTCACCCAATACGAGTCCATTCTTGTGGATCCTTGTAAGCCCAGTGCTGAGGCAAATGTTGCCGAGTCTTCAAAATCTACAAAGATAAAGAAGAATAGCATTGGGAAGGCTAAGGGTACAACTACTTGATATACGTAAAGACCTTACTGAAGGTAACTTTTCTATGAGAGTCAGGACATGGGATGCTGTTTCAGTAAAGTAGTGGGAGTTATCAGTTTTCAATTTTTCAAATAAAAGTTATTTGATTTTAAACAATATGGTGTTTGTTCCTGTTTTTTCAGGGAAATTTGATTTCTATTTCAAAACTATTGCATGATGGTTATCATTTTTTCTAATAGTAATAGTTATTATTTCAAAAATGGATTACCTATATACTAAGGAAACTAGGAGATAACTTGTATGTGTTACAACTATTAACACATAGGTCACTGTTCAACGCTGAAATGTTTAAGGTTGAGAAACCTAAAACTAAACGGCAAAATATTTCTCATGATGATACATATCTATGGAATCTTAGACTTGGTCATATCAACCTTTACCGGATAGACAGATTGATAAAGAACAGAGCCTTAAACCAGTTAAAGCTCAGAACTTTACCAGTCTGCGAATATTGTTTAGATGGAAAAATGACCAAGAGAACTTTTACTGGAAAAGGTTTAAGAGCCAGTCAACCACTTGAGCTAATACATTCGGACATTTACGGACCGATGAATGTGAGAGCCCGAGGTGGTTATGAATACATCATCACATTCATTGACGATTATTCTAGATATGGGTATGTTTACCTAATGCAGCATAACTCATACACTTTTGAAAAGTTCAAAGAGTATCGTGCTGAGGTTGAGAACCAGTTAGGTAAAACAATCAAAACTTTATGATCAGATCATGGAGGAGAATACAATGACAAAGATTTCAAGGAATTCTTAGTTTAGCATGGGATAGTATCCCAGATCACAGCACCTGAAACACCATATCAAAATGGTTTTGTAGAAAGGAAAAATCGATCCCTAATATACATGATGAGATCTAGGTTTAGTTAAGCTCACTACCTAGTTCATTATGGGAATATGCACTGCAAACTACAATGCATATCCTTAATGTAGTTCCATCTAATTCTGTTCCTAAAACACCCTTAGAATTATAGAATGGTCGTAACACTAGTTTGCGACATTTTTGTATATGGTGGTGTCCAGGACATGTGCTGAAGAATAAGACTACAAAGTTGGAGCCACGTTCTCATGTGTGCCTATTTGTAGGCTATCCTAAGGAGACTATGGATGGATTCTTATATAGTTCTGAAGATAACAAAGTGATTGCATCGACAAATGCTACGTTTCTAGAGGAGGACTATATGAGGGAGTTCAAGCCTCGAAGTAAAGTGTTACTCGAGGACTTACTTGTAGGTTCGACCAGCACACCATCGTCAATAATAGTTGACAAATACATAACATCTTCGACATCTGAGCGTCAGATGCAAGTTCATCAAAATGATCTACCACCTAGACACAGTGGGTGGGTTGTAAGACAACCTGATCGCTACCTTGGGGTTGGAGAGGCACAAGTTTTCACATCCAGCGATGATATAGATGATCCATTGACCTATTGTAGTGCAATGGATGATTCTGACAAAGAGGAATATCTCAAAGCTATAAACTTAGAGATGGAGTATATGTACTCTAACTCAGTCTGGGAACTTGTAGACCAACCTGATGGGGTGGAACCCATAGGTTGCAAGTGGATCTACAAGAGAAAGAAGGGAGCAGATGGGAAGGTACAGACCTTCAAGGCTAGACTAGTGGCCAATGGTTATACCTAGAAAAAAAAGGAGTTGACTATGAGGAAACTTTCTCGCCAATAGCCAATAGCCATGCTCAAATCCACTCTTCTATCCATTGCCGCATATTATGACTATGAAATTTGGAAAATGGATGTCAAGACTGCATTCTTGAATGACAATCTTGATGAGAGTATCTATATGGTACAACCATATGGGTTCATAGCCCAAGATCAAGAGCAAAAGGTTTGCAAGCTGCAAAAGTCCATTTATGGACTTAAGCATGTGTCTCGATCTTGGAATATAAGATTTGATACCACGATCAAGTCTTATGATTTTGAGCAGAGTATTGATGAGCCTTGTATATACAAGCGCGTCATTGGGGGGAAGGTGGTTTTTTCTTGTTTTATATGTCGATGATATTTTACTCATTGGGAATGATGTAACGATATTATCGGACAAGAAAACCTAGCTAGCTAACCAATTCAAAATGAAAGATTTGGGAGACGACAATTATATTTTTGGGATTCAGATACTTTGGGATCGTAAGAAATGACTGTTATCTATGTCTCATGCATCCTTTATCGACAAGATCCTTGTGTGATTTAGGATGCAGAATTCCAAGAAATGCAATATGCTTTATCGGCATGGAATTCACTTTTCTAAGGAACAATCTCCTAAGACACCTCAAGATGTTGAGGAAATGAGACATATCCAATATCTCTCAGCAGTTGGTAGTCTCATGTATGCTATGCTATGCACAAGACCAGACATCTATTTTGCAGTGGGAGTAGTCAGTAGGTTTTAGTCTAACCCATGATTGGATCATTGGGTGGCTGAGAAACACATTCTCAAATATCTTAAGAGAACGAGAGATTATATGCTTGTATATTCTGGTGAGGATATGATACTAAGGGGATATACAGACTTTGATTTTCAGACATATGTCGATTCTAGGAAATCAACATCTGGATCAGTGTTTACCATAGGTGGTGGGGCTATAGTATAGCGGAGTATAGTTGCTTACTCCGCCATAGTGGCTTAATATATAGCACCTTGTGAAGCAGCTAAGGAAGCAGTCTGGCTCCGTAAATTGTTAGGAGATATGGAAGTTGTTCCAGATATGGATAAACCGCTCACACTTTATTGCGATAATAGTGGTGCAGTGGAAAATTCAAAAGAACCAAGAAGCCACAAGAGGGGCAAGCATATAGAGAGGAAATATCATCTCATTAGCGAGATAGTGCAGAGAGAATATGTTACTGTCACAAAGATTCCATCTGCAGAGAACTTGGCTGATCCGTTTACAAAGACCTGGTAGGCTAAAGTGTTTGAAGGTCACCTAGATGGTCTATGATTACGTGACATTCCCCATTTTCTCTAGTGCAAGTGGGAGATTGTTGGGATATATGCCCTAGAGCTACATGTAATGTAAACGACTTTATATGTTTTGAAATAAAATGATGCATTATTCATTTATCAAAATGTTTGTTTAATTTTCGCATATTATAAATTATCTTGAATACCCTAGATTACTTATGTGGCTTCAGGCTTAGTGTATGAGTGTCATTCACAAGAGGATTTAAGTTTGAAGTTAGTAATCTTAAATAGTCCACAGAGAGCAAACAAACACCTAGATGGTCTATGACTACGTGACATGCCCCAACACGTACTTTGTTTGTGGTTTATCTATTGCTGCGATCCACTCTATATTTGTATGGCAACCTTGATCCGGGATCATCCATGTAGAGACATGAGAATGGAGACACCTTGTATGATGTGATCATATTGGACTAGACCTATATGTAAATGACATTCTTATAACATCCGTTAAATAAAGAAAGTCATTTTGATCTACTAGAGGGTCATATATGGATTGATCTTAATCCTGAGTGTACTACGAACTCCTGTATGACAGACTATGTCCTTTGATTTACAAATTTGAGGTTGGTAAAGGAATCCCGACCAATAGCTACGTACTTTGGGAGCATGATCTGTTGTGTAGCTGTGAACGTTTTTCATAAATATGAAGTTAACTCTTTCTTGCAAGAAGTAGATGAGTATCTTCATTAAGGGTTGATTCGGTACTTGAACAGTTTGAGCACTCAAATCTTTCTATTACGAATAGAAAGATTAAAATTCATAATGGTTATGAATAAATTGTTCATTAGAGAATCAATGGTACTTAAGGTATAAATAATTAGAGGGGTATAATAGACATTATGATCCGGCTCTAATTACGAGATACTCGTGAAGGGTCAATTCGTATGGAGTAATTATATCGATGGACACCGACTTGGTTCGGCTTAATATACCATCTGCGGCAACGAGAGTGCAACTTCGGGTTTTTAGTAGAATAACCCGGAGTTAATAATTCGAAATATTTAATTAAGAGCTTAATTAATATTTTGAGATTATTGGAGCACAGAACCGTAGGTCCATTTGGTCCCCGTGCTAGCTCGATATACTTTAGGCGGATTTAGTATAATTGGATAATCCAATTATATACTCACATATGTATAAATATTATTAATAGGATTAATAATGTTATTTTGTCACACATGGAACTTTTATGAAAGTTTTATATATGGTTTTATAATAAATGATTATATGATAATTACTTATTAATTTTATTAAATTATATATGATATAATTTAATGGCGGTCAATTTGGAATTTCCAAATTTTTGGATTTTGGAAACCCTTGCCTTTATTTTGGTAGTTACACCTTTTTGAAAGGTAATAACTCATTAGTTTTGTAATATATATTTTCTTTATAGAAATTAATATTGGATGTTACAAAATTATTGAAAAAAATAAACCCCTTGGCCGAATTTCACACATTGAGAAATAGGAAAATGGTTTTGTTTATTTTGGAAACAAATAACCCTAGGTATAAAAAGAAGATTTATCTTTCTTTTTGCCTAAGCCTCTCATTCTAACCCTAGCCTCCATCTTCTTCTTGTTCATTCTCTCTCAAAAGTTGAGACAAACCCAAAAGAAAGAAAAATGAGAAATTAAAAAACAAATATCAAGTGTGATTAAATCTCTAAAACGTTTAAGGATTATTTTATGAGTCTCTCCCACACAGTTTTCTGTTGGTAACGAGATATAGTTTGGAAGACTTTGTGGTGTCGAACAAATCATCTTATTCATCTCATTCTTGTTGTACTCGGTAGTGAGGCTTTGTTTTGCTCACTGCCGCCCTATACTTGGTGAAACAGAACTCGTTTTGGTTTCGTTTTAATCCAAATTTTTTGGGGAACATTTTATTGTGTTTTGGGGCTGTGTTGGGGCTGTTTCAAGTGAAAAATCAGAACCAAAACGCAACCGTTGTCCACGCATTTCAGGGGCTATTTTTGTAGTGCGTTGGGCATGAATCGAGCCAAAACAGTCCAGTTTTTGTTTGGCTGTTTGGGGCTGTTCGAGGACTGTTTCAGGACTATTCAGGGACGGTTTTGGGCTGTAATATTTTCTAAAACTGAAGAAAAATTTTAGTGGTGGTGGCAGTAACATTCGACAGTTCAAAGGGAAGGGCATAAAAATTTTCAAGTCTGATCCGTGTGCCTAAGACATTTCCGTTGCGTACGGATATCGTTTCCTACACAATCAATTAGATACTTGTTCGAATTTATTTTCATAAATTAATAGCATAGGTTATAAGTCCTCGAGGGATCGCTAAATTTATACTACTTGAGTGATACGTGCGCATGCGTGTGTTCCGCCGATCAAGTTTTTGGGGCCGTTGCTGGGGACTTATTTATCTTTTATTAATTTTAAAGCTAAATTTTTTGTTGTGTCTAAAAAATTTACTTATTTTTTTTATTGTTTTTATGTTTCAGGTTTCAAGCACTACATGAGAAGAAGCAGAAGTTTTTAATTACGTCCGCTAGGCCCAGAAATTGAAAGGACTATCAGACAATTAAGAAGGGAAAGACGAGAAGATCAAAATGCACTGCTCAACATGAATAATCAAGAACCTGAACTCTTAGAGATAACACCACCAATTTCCATTCGAGATAGAACAATTCTGGTGGTTGACGGATTCATTTCATGCATTGTACTTCCAGCCATACCTGTAAAT
Organism: Zanthoxylum bungeanum; assembly: GCA_019454045.1. Lineage (NCBI taxonomy): Eukaryota > Viridiplantae > Streptophyta > Magnoliopsida > Sapindales > Rutaceae > Zanthoxylum > Zanthoxylum bungeanum. Next base: position 5,988 of record SKCR01009292.1, read on the forward strand.
GTTTGTGACATCAAAACATGCATTCAAATGATACAACAATCAGTCTAGTTATGGGAAGTGCAATTAAAGACCCCAATGCCCACATCAGCAACATTCTGGAAGTTTGTGGCACATGCAACTACAACCGAGGGGCAGAGGAAGCAATGTGCCTGCGTGTACTCCCATACTCATTGAAAGACAGAGCTAAGGCTTGGCTCCATTCACTAATAGCAGCTTCCATAACAACTTGGAACAATCTTTCCATCAAGTTCCTTGCAAAATACTTTCCCCCAGCCACAACAGCAAAGTTGATAACGACATCACATCCTTTGTGCATCACGACTCAGAATTCCTCTGTGAAGCATGGGAAAGATATAAAGAATTACTCCGAAAATATCCTCACTATGAGATTGCAAAGTGGCTGCAAGTCCAAACTTTCTACAATAGGCTTTCTGGATTGATGAGGGCCACAACAGATACTGCTGCTGGAGGAGCATTAATGGTAAAAGGAGAAAATCAAGCTTTGGACTTAATAGAGGAAATGGCCAACGACAACTCATTGTGGCCAACAAAGAGGAATATCGTTCATCGAGTAGCAGGAATTCACGAAGCGGGGGCTAACTCAGCTGTAAATGCCAAATTAGATAAAATCTGTAAATGTTTGGAAACTCTTAGCATGCAAGTTAATGGATCTACAAGTGCACCATATGGAGGAGGACCAGTGGCAGAATCTCACAACCCACATGATGAGTCGGTGAACTACTTCAGCAACTTCATCAGACAAGGAAACAATCATTACTTCAATACATACAACTTAGGATGGAGGAATCACCCCAACTTTGCATGGAGCACACTTCTGGGCAGGTACCAAATGAAAGGAACAATCCACCACCACCTGAATTCGAACATCAAATTAAGGACAGGGTATGAAAATAAGCCAGGAATAGAAGATCTACTTGCAGAGATGAAAAAATAAGAATCCAAATATGACGCTTTGTTTCAAGCACAAGCAGTATCATACGAAGCTATGTTTCAAAATCAAGCAGCATCTCTAAAAACACTGAAGAATCAATTGAGACAGCTGGCCAATGCTCAGAGCTTTAGACCACAAGGCAACCATTCTAGCGACACAGAACCAAATCCAATGAGCAGAGGAAATGAGCAATGCCATACTATCACATTGAAAAGCGGAATAAAAATGTTGCATGCAGCAGCGAATGCGGAAGTTACGACGGGGAAGGAGAGCAATGAAGCAAATCCAATGACGGGAGAAAAAGAAACAAAGGAAAATGATTTGGAAGAATTAACTCCACCACCGCCTTTTCCGCAGCGTCTCCAGAAACAAAAATTGGGCAAGCAATTTGCTCGATTCTTTGGGTTTTCAAAAGATGCATATCAACCTTCCATTTGCAGAAGCATTGGAGCAGATGCCCAGTTATGTCAAATTTATTAAGGATGTTCTATCAAGAAAGTGAAAACTAGGTGATTTCGAACTGTAGCACTTACGGAAGAATGCAGTGCAATCATTCAAAGAAGCTCCCTCCAAAATTAAGGATCCTGGCAGTTTCACCATTCCTTGCACCATCGGAAACCATTATTTTGGTAAGTCTTTTTGTGATTTGGGTGCTAGTATTAACTTGATACCTTTATCCATCTACATGAAACTGCAACTTGGAGAAGCAAAGCTGTAGGCATTGCATTTTTGCATACCAGCCCGATGATGAGCCTTGTACGGAGGCACCACCTTTTAAGTCGCGGGAGTCGCGGGAAATGGACGTCGGAAGGAAGAGTCAAGAATCGACGTATTGTTGGATTTAGTTCTCTCGCATAGCTTCGGGTTTGCTCGTTGAGCCTCTATTACAAAATTTATCCCCAGCCCGAACCTTGGACCTACTCATATGCCACCTTTCACGTGTAACACACACGCCCAAAAACTAACAACCAAAGGCCACCCCACTAACCAAAACAAACAAAACAATAATAAACCCCACACGTTTTACCCACCAAAAATTCCCCTTTACACCGAAAGCATTACCCTGATTCTCGCCAATGGCCCTAAATTTCCTCCTCCATTATCTCCTCCATTCAAGCCTCACACCATTAAGCTTCTCACACTGGCCTTCAACCATAAAACCCTAGCCTTCACGTACACTGCGGTGGAGAAAAAAAGACTCACGAATCCACAAAAAAACAAAGGCCACGCCCTTGACCACTTCACTCAACAACAACACATACTTAGCATGTTGATAAGCACAAAGACATCACAAAAACACTATCTTCTCTCAAGCTCAAGCACGCCTACTGCCCCCTCTCACTGCAGCCCTCTTTCACGCCATTCAAGCCCTCATTTTAGCCTCCATTGTTCACGCCAAAACTGCACCCAATAAGCCTCCATCATCCACGCCAAACTGCTCCTCTCAACCTTCAAATACGCCCAAGTCTCCTTTCAATTACAGCCCTCAAAATAGTCCCCTAATTACCAAAAAACACTACTACTCCGAAAATACAACAAAAATAGTGAGAGAAACAGTGAAAACAGCGGACCCGTCGAAAATGGACAAAACAGCAAAAACAGTGAACCTGAGAAAACAGCGAGAATAGTGAACAGCGAAACAGTGAAAACATTGGACGAGTGAAAACGGTGGAACGATAACCCTTCCGACACCGTGAAACGCACTCCCGGAAAGCGACTAAAAAGGTAAGACCTGAGGGCACCCTTTGTTATATTTTACTTTGTTATTCCGGACACGGCGTGCTCGGTTGATGTGGAATACGTCCAACCGGGTATACGAAGTCCTACATTGAGAACGGCCGAATCCGTTGGCCACATGTTTATTTTGTATGTATTTATGAGTTATGTATTTACTGTTATGAGAATATTACTTTCGAAGCATGCAAACTTAAATTTAGAGTAGTTTACCAATGTATGTCTTGTAGACTTGGTTAATATTACACAAATCTATCCATTACAATTGACATAAGTAAGGGACCATTCCGAACCCAACGGTTTGAGGTCTTCCCTTACGAGGGGTGAGTGCGGCCTTAAATCATTTTCCCGGTTCACACCGGGTGGCGACTCCATTATTCTCCGGTTTAGTCCCCTGTGGGCTACTCCGTACTCTCAACTAGGCCCTGAGTCTAGAACAGCATGCGTCGCCCAGTTTCTGTGTCCTACAGTCTGGCGACTCCACTGGGGATAGAGAATCGGCCCCGAAATAATGTCTTGTAATGTTTGTGATTTGTGCTTTAAATTAACCATGTCTATTGTGGGTTTATGGAGTTTAATCAAAGGCATTATTAAGGCTAGGTGATGGTTTGGTGTCTTCCTTCACTCACTACCTTTCTATAAGGAAAAACTGTGAAGGCACCTAGATAATCATTCACCCGTAGCTCATTGTGATAGACTAATTTGAAGGACTCGTTGTTTATTCCTGACACCAAGCGATAAGAGCCTAAGGGGCTTGGGTACTTAAGAGAGCCTCGCTCCACCCTCCCTCTGGGGAATCTACACCGGGAAATCCATTCGACAGTTAGTCACACACCATAACTCGTTGGCACGTACCATAAGGTATAAAAAAGGTGCGCTCACTTGGTCGTTTGAACCCTTGAATGGGGAGTCCTAATTGTGAACAATCATTCGCCAGCGAGAGCTTTTGTTTACACTCATAAAGCCTATATGTGAACCTTAGTTGCATGACCCTTAGAAAATATTTGATTATGCTTGTGTTTTGGACCGTCATCATTTGGATTCAGTTGGACTCTTTGTCAAAAGATGTGAACTCGTTGGGCCATTTAAACCGGGACAAGTTCATGTCCTTTTGACAATTAGGCCAAAATTTCTAAAATGCCGATGGGCCAGATTGAGTTTGTGCCTTTTATCATTTGAAGTTATTTAGTTATATTATCGCAAAATGTGAACTTGTGAGGCCTTTTCAACTGGGACAAGTTTGCACTGCGCAATAGTGTGATTAAATACTTTAAAATGATAACGGGCCAATCAGTGTAAATATTTTATGAGCTTGTTTATTTGCATTGCACACATGTCATGCATACATGCATCATGTTAACCCTTTGTGTCTTAAAAGCCATCATAGACTCCCGTTGGGTTGGGAAGTAAGAAAGGTTTGTCAAAGGATCATCAACCAGTATGAGTGAGTCAGTCAACGGGGAATCCCACCTAGATCGATTGGAAGCCAAGGTAGCTGAAATTGCTAAACAGTTGCAAGTTTTGACCAATGTTGTTACCAGTTTGACTGTACCCTGTGTAGCCAATGATAGAGACTTGTGCAACCGGAATGAAAGGACCATTGGAGAATCTTCAAAGATCAAGACTATTCCCTCAGAGATTGCCCCCATCAGAAACAGACAATTCTCCAACTTGGGTAAAGCTTTGTCAAAGATGTTTGAAAAGTTGAAGATGCAAGAAGAATGTGAGTTAAAGGAAGAATGGCTGAAGCCATACTTGTTCTACCTCAGAAATCAGGCACAGAGTATCCCTGATTACAAATTTCAGCACATGCCGAAGAAAATCAGATGGCTGATGCATTGGCGACACTAGCCGCGACTTGGGAAAATCAAGAGAAATTGGTGATGAGACCATTTGTGCTGACAACTGCAAGCAAACCAGTGTATGAGACATAAAGGATATCGGATGTGGAAATCGATGACGGGAAGCCTTGGTATCCCGATAGTCAGAGGTATCTATAACACAAAGAATTCTCAGAAGAAGTAAACAGAAAAGACAGGAAATTGGGAAACAAGACAATAATAGACTACCAGATTTAGGATAGAATGAGTTCACCGAGTCGATCGACGTAAGCAAATTGAAGCTGCATTTTGCCTGAAGGAAAGAAGACTGAGCGGTCACCAAGAGAATTGGCAGAAGACCTAACCTGACGGGATAGGAAATTCATCCATGCATACACGTAACTTGCATCCATTGTTTTGTGTTTTGTTCTTGCAGATTTCAAACAGAAGAGGAAAATTAGCAGGAGGAAACACATGGCACCGAGGAGCACAACGAGGATCTAACCCATCATGAACAGGGAGGACCTCTACACTTGCATACGTACACATCGCATGCACGTATTTTATTCTGTTGTTTTGTTTGTGTTTGCAGGTTTCAAAGAAAAAAAAAAGAGAAAGCAGTAAAGATCAAAAGGCGGCCTAAGCACTGAGGATGACATTGAAGCCACCTTGACAAATGGATTTCGGTCATGTCTGGCGGAAGACGATGAATTTAGTGCTAACAGGGAGGAAACCCATGCACTTTGTTGTGATTTCTGTTTTCATGTTTTGTGTATACATGTTGTAGAATTTTTAATTTTGTGTGTTATTTTTGTAGGTAAAAGCACAGACGGAGCATTTTAAGACGGAAGGAATGGTGTTTGGGCAATCACAAAGATGGGAGCTAATTCATTAGTGGTGGCTGAGTAAGGAAAGAATTTCTGAGATGCATCCTAATGAACTTATACCAAGCAAGAGGCGTATTGAGTACACAATTCATTTGCTTTAATTATTGCTTTGATTTGCCTTCTTTTGTTATTTTCTGTTATTTTCGTGGACATGATCCATAACTTTTTGACCTTTTAGACTTCTTTTGGTATTTTCTTTTATTTTCGTGGATAGAATCCACGACTTTTTGACCGCTCACCATTTCTTTTGTGTTTTGTCGTAGACAGGATCCAAAAACTTTTGACCTCTAACCAATTCTTTTATGGTTTAGCTAACAATCATTCGGTGAAAGGTATTAGTACAATTATTACTCATCCCTTTTAAGTACTATAAATTCAGCTCAATATTTCTCTCCTCAACACATTCAAATATACATCCGAGTAAAAGAGAAAAAAATGGAAGCCACTTCAAGAAGATGAGTTGAAACCATTTGTGTGTTTTGCGGTACCAGTGTGGGTACTAACCGCAATACATAGAGGCAAGCAGAAGAATTGGGTCGAGTCATTGTTGAACGGAATATGCAGTTAATATACGGTGGAGGTAATCTTGGACTGATGGGAATTGTTTCAAAGGCTGTACATGACGGAGGCAGTCCAGTTCTGGGAATCATTCCAAAACCTTTGCGGAGGCGAATCTGATAGGACCATCAAATGGAGAAGAATTGCTCGTGCCGGGAATGTCAGAGCGACTGATGGAAATGATTAACCGTGCAGATGCTTTTATTGCTCTACCAGGAGGCTTGGGCACGTTGGAGGAAATTTCTGTAGTGCTATCTTGGGCGAACTTGAACATACACCAGAAACCTCTTGGATTGTTTAACGTTGATGGATTTTATGATTTTCTTTATGTGTTTCTTGAAACCTCTTGGAGTATCAGTCTTTGTTGAGTATGGCAATTTGGGGGCGAGGCCCACATCATCAGTAGCATCTTTGCCGAGTATGGCAATTTTGGGGCGAGACCCACATCACTATCAGTATTTGCCGGGTACGAAACTCTGCGGGTTGAGGCCCACATCACTATCAATCTTTGTCGGGTATGGCACTCTGGGGGCGAGGCCCACATCATTAATAGTCTTTGTCGGGTATGGCACTCTGCGGGTTGAGGCCCACATCATTATCAGTCTTTGCCGGGTATGGCACTCTGCGGGTTGAGGCCCACATCATTATCAGTCTTTGCCGGGTATGGCACTCTGGGGGCGAGGCCCACATCATTATCAATCTTTGCCGGGTATGGCACTCTGGGGGCGAGGCACACATCATTAATAGTCTTTGCCGGGTATGGCATTCTGCGGGTTGAGGCCCACATCATTATCAGTCTTTGCCGGGTACGGCACTGTGCGGGTTGAGGCCAACATCACTATCAATCTTTGTTGGGTATGGAATTCTACGGTTGAGGCCCACATCATGATCAGTTTTGCCAAGTACGGCACTCCGGGTATGGAGATATTTCAGATCAGCCAGGTACGGCACTCCGGGTATGGAGGCATCAGATCAGTTCAGCCAGGTAAGGCACTCCGGGTATGGAGACATCAGATCAATTTTGCTAGGTACGGCACTCCGGGTATGGAGACATGAGATCAGTTCAGCCAGGTACGGCACTCCGGGTATGGAGATATCAGATCAGTTCAGCCAAGTATGGCACTCCGGGTATGAAGGTATCAGATCAGTTCAGCCAGGTACGGCACTTTGGGTATGGAGACATTTCTGCGACACTCCGGGTATGGAGACATTTCAGCGACACCTTGGGTATGAGGTTTAGCACGCCAGGTACGGCACAATCAGATCATTTGTGGCTCTCTAGGTACGGAGACGTCACTGCGACACCCTAGGTACGGGGTTAGCACTCAGACATTTATGGCACTCTAGGTACGGAGGCGTCACTGTGACACCCTAGGTACGAGGTTAGCACTCAGACATTTGTGGCTCTCTAGGTACGGAGGCGTCACTCTGCGACACCCTAGGTACGGGGTTAGCACTTAGACATTTGTGGCACTCTAGGTACGGAGGCGTCACTGCGACACCCTAGGTACGAGGTTAGCACTCAGACATTTGTGGCTCTCTAGGTACGGAGGCGTCACTCTGCGACACCCTAGGTACGGGGTTAGCACTCAGACATTTGTGGCACTCTAGTTACGGAGGCGTCACTGCGACACCCTAGGTACGGGGTTAGCACTCAGACATTTGTGGCACTCTAGGTACGGAGGCGTCACTGCTGTGCGACCCCTAGGTACGGGGTTAGCACTCAGACATTTGTGGCACTCTAGGTACATAGGCGTCACTGCGACACCCTAGGAACGGGGTTAGCACTCAGACATTTGTGGCTCTCTAGGTACGGAGACGTCACTACTGCGACACCCTAGGTACGAGGTTAGCATCCAGACATTTGTGGGTCTCTAGGTACAGAGACGTCACTGCGACACCCTAAGTACGGGGTTAGCATCCACACAACCAACATCATCACTGCGGCACTCTAGGTACGGAGACGCAACCGCGACGCCCTAGGTACGGGGCTTAGCACCATCAATTCATCACAGCAGCAAACCATGTGGCAGCTGGCGAGCCAGGTAAGTAAAAATGCATTGCACGTACTTTGATAGGATTGTCATTGTCACACACTGCACAAGTCCCATCAAAGTGGGGGCGACTGTAGGCATTGCATTTTTGCATACCAGCCCGATGATGAGCCTTGTACGGAGGCACCACCTTTAAGAGTCGCGGAGTCGCGGAAACGGACATCGGAAGGGAAGAGTCAAGAATTGACGTATTGTTGGATTTAGTTCTCTCGCATAGCTTTGGGTTTGCTCGTTGAGCCTCTGTTTCAAAATTATATCCCCAGCCCGAACCTTGGACCTACTCATATGCCACCTTTCACGTGTAACACACACGCCCAAACACTAACAACCAAAGGCCACCCCACTTACCAAAACAAACAAAACAATAATAAACCCACCACGTTTTACCCACAAAAATTTCCCCTTTACAACACCGAAAGCATTCCCATGATTCTCGCCAATGGCCCCAATTTCCTCCTCTATTATCTCCTCCATGCAAGCCTCACACCATTAAGCTTCTCACTGGCCTTCAACCATAAAACCCTAGCCTTCACGTACACTACGGTGGAGAAAAAAAGACTCACGAATCCAAAAAAAACAAAGGCCACGCCCTTGACCACTTCCACTCAACAACAACACATACTTAGCATGTTGATAAGCACAAAGACATCACAAAAACACTATCTTCTCTCAAGCTCAAGCACGCCTAGTGCCCCCTCACTGCAGCCCTCTTTCACGCCATTCAAGCCCTCATTTTAGCCTCCATTGTTCACGCCAAAACTGCACCCAATAAGCCTCCATCATCCACGCCAAACTGCTCCTTCCAAACCTTCAAATACGCCCAAGTCTCCTTTCAATTACAGCCCTCAAAATAGTCCCCTAATTACCAAAAACACTACTCCGAAAATACAACAAAAATAGTGAGAGAAACATTGAAAACAGCGGACCCGTCGAAAATGGACAAAACAGCAAAATAGTGAACCTGAGAAAACAGCGGGAACAGTGAACAGCGAAACAGTGAAAACATTGGACCAGTGAAAACGGCGGAACGAAAACCCTTCCGACACCGTGAAACGCACTCCCCCGGAAAGCGACTAAAAAGGTAAGACCTGAGGGCACCCTTTGTTATATTTTACTTTGTTATTCCGGACACGGCGTGCTCGGTTGACGTGGAATACGTCCAACCGGGTCTGCGAAGTCCTACATTGAGAACGGCCGAATCCGTTGGCAACATGTTTATTTTGTATGTATTTATGAGTTATGTATTTACTGTTATGAGAATATTACTTTTGAAGCATGCAAACTTAGATTTAGAGTAGTTTACCAATGTATGTCTTGTAGACTTGGTTAATATTACATAAATCCATCCATTACAATGACATAAGTAAGGGACCATTCCGAACCCAACGGTTTGAGGTCTTCCCTTGCGAGGGGTGAGTGCGGCCTTAAATCATTTTCCCGGTTCACACCGGGTGGCGACTCCATTATTCTCCGGTTTAGTCCCCTATGGGCTACTCCGTACTCTCAACTAGGCCCTGAGTCTAGAACAGCATGCGTCGCCCAGTTTCTGTGTCCTACAAAAGCCCACCTCAATCAGCATGCGTCGCCCAGTTTCAGTGTCTTACATATCCAAGAGGAGTAGTGGAAGATATGCTTGTCAAGGTGGACAAGTTTTTTTCCCAGCTGATTTCATTGTATTAGACATAGGGGAAGACAGAGAGGTGCCTATCATCATTGGGAGACCATTCTTGGCAACTGGACGAACCATTATAGATGTACAAAAAGGCGAGTTAACCATGAGGGTACAAAACTAAGAAGTGAAGTTCAATGTGTTCAAGGCCATGAAATTTCCAAATGACGAATGAGAGGGGGAATGCTTTAAACTTGACATAATTGATAGTGTCATCATGAACACAGATGCAAAGCAATCTTTCCCTGACAAACTTGAAACTTGTATCGCCAATATGTCAGATAAGGAATTAGATAATGAGATACTGGAATACATAATCTATCTTGATGGAGTCCCTCGCGTTAGATCGACATTGCAGGTATAAGCTTGGAACTACCAATAAAAGGATGAGTCAAGCCATCGATAGAGGAACCACCGCAGCTGGAATTAAAGCCACTTCTAGGCGACCTCAGGTATACATACTTGGAGGACTCTTCTACTTTACCTGTCATTATTGCATCGTCTCTAACTTGGGTGCATGAAGATAAGTTGCTGAGAGTGCTATGCGAGCACTATAAGTTTGGGAAGCGGCCGCGAGTGCTCAGCGGAAAAAAAAAATTATTATGCTGCTTTCCCTTTGCCCAAGACCTATTTGTTTTGATTATTCTACAAGCCTAGGCATGTTACTATATATTCTAAACATAAAACTGATAAAACATGGAAAGAACATAAACCTAAACATGCAAACTATCATAAGAACTCTAATAAAAATAAAGAAAGAAAAAGACTTACTTGAACCGAAGACTCCTCCAGTCCACCCTCCAATCTACAAGCTTTCTCAACTCAGCAAGCTCTTTCACGTTCCAAAGAGCCACCCAAGTGTGTGGCCTCCAAAGATGCACACACCAAAGCCAAAACTCAATGGCAAGACTACGTCTTGAGTGCACATGTATTTTGTCCTTGGTGCTAGCCTAGGAAAATACCTTAAAACCTTTAACTCGAGGTTCCTCTAGTCAATTAGACTTAAGGATCCTCAAAATCAATGGCTTACTCTTAAACTTTAGAGTTGCTCACTTATATAAACCCAAGATATGAAAGTTTTGGTGTTGTAGCCAATTTGTAAATAATTCTTTGGGTTTATATAGTGCTCCAAAGACAACAAAATTAATTAAGAATCTGATGTGGGATAAAAAATATTTAATCTTAGCCATTGGATCTTAATTTAGTGGTTTAATGAGATTGTAAAACCCTAATAAGAGTTTGGGCTGAATTGGAATTCAAAACCAATAAATTTTTTTACTATTCATATGAATAGTAATTTTTTTTTATTCCAATTCCCAAGTGCCCCTATCTTCATTCACCATCCCTAAGCCACTATGGAACCTCATAAATGATATGTTCAATAATTAAACACATTGAACAGTTATGAACAATTCCTACAGCAATCATCTATGCTGTTATATTTGTACTGTGCACTGTTAACAATTGATTTCGACTTTGTTGTGTGTGACATTTTGGGTTCCCCTCAAGTTGGTCATTAAATGAATCGTGATAATTTAATCGAACATAAATTATCCTCCAATCAGATGGTCGTTCGATTTCAATGACCAAGGTTGACATCTAGCAACATGCCAAGGCCCCCAAATAAGAAGGAAAGATATATATACCCATTATGTATGCGATTTACATATGATACGGTCCCTCGCCTCACTGTATCCCCACCTATTGTCATAGGGTACAAAAAGTGTCTACCCATATGGTCAAAGGTATGATGTTGATAGTGTTATGAATCGTGCTAACCTAAGAATCTCATATGATTCTTCCACTGTGGCCACAGTCTCAAGCACTGATCACACATATCAACCCGCGAACTGGAATACTACTCTTATAAGCAAATATTATCGAGAGAGTGGCGATTCTCTGTTGTATCTTTACAAACTTCATGTGTTTCAACAAATGACCCAATCATACCCTTATGACCAGATCTTTTGAACCGGGGAAGGAGAATGTCAAAGTTATTTGATCCACACATAAGATTGTAAAGACCTCAATTCAAAGGACTAGTCATATAATCGATACATGAAAGTTCTCACGGGCACATGGGATAAACACTCCATATGAAAACTTTCGGTGGTCAGTTCGATGGACACGAGCAACTCATGCATCTATGTGATACACCAAGCAGATGAATCTCCACTAGAAGCCTATGAGATCGGCTACCCTACTTTAGGGCGGATCATATCATCATGCTAGTCTCTCCGCTTTGCGAACGCCCAGATTATTCACAAAACTATGACTACAAACATTTAAGAGTAAGATTATTATAAAGCGTGGAAGCCATCGTCTTGTTACTCCATAGGCTTTATTACAGTGTTGATGATTCATATAAGTTATATAAGACACATATAATAAATATTGCAATTTCATTAATTAATGAAAATATTACAAATACATGTACATATAGCTCATCCACAAGTTGGGTATAGGGCATATCCTAACAATCTCCCACTTGCACTATAGCCAACTAGTATGAATCTGGACACCATACTCTCGGGTGTGCCTATAATGCTTTTGTTGAGTCAGCCATTTAGTCAGAGAATCTGCAAGATTATCTTCTGTGGGTATTTTTCTATAATAACTTCTTTTCTCTCAACAATCTCCCTGATGAGATGAAATCGCCTGAGTACATGCTTGGATTTCTTGTGGGACCTTGGTGCCAGTGTTGTCATAGTACATCGTGACATCATTCTTAATCGCGGGAATCACTTCCAGTTCTGTGATGAACTTCTTTATCCAGACTGCTTCTTTAGCAGCCTCAGATGCTGCAATATACTCGGCTTCAATGGTGGAGTCCGCTGTAGTTGACTGCTTTGAGCTTTTCCAACTGACAACACCGACATTCAAAGTAAACAAATATCTTGTTTGTGATCTGCTGTCATCCCTATCAGTCTGAAAGCTCACATCACAGTAACCATTAAATTTCATCTCAGAACAATCTCTGTATGTCAAAAACACATCCTTAGTTCTTCTCAGATACTTGAGGATTGTTTTGACAGCTGCCCAGTGTTGCTCACCAGGATTTGCCTGATACCTATTCGTTATGCTAAGAGCATAAGAGACATAAGGTCTTGTACGTAGCATGGCGTACATGATCGATCCTATTGCTGAAGCATAAGGGATCATACTCATACGCTCTCTATATGAAGGAGTATGTGGACATTGCTCCGTAGATATTTTGATTCTATGACAAGTAGGTAAATTACCTCTTTTGGAATCTTCCATTTTGAATCTTTTCAAAAATTTATCTATGTACGTAGATTGAGAAAATCCTAACAACCTCTTAGATCTATTACGGGAGATCTTAATGCCGATGATGTAGGCTGCTTCTCCCAAATCTTTCATGGAGAAATTCTGAGATAACCATTGCTTGCTGGCTTGCATCACATGAATATCATTCCCGATGATTAATATGTCATCGACATATAATACAAGAAATACAACAGCACTCCCACTACTTTCCTGTAAACACAAGGCTCGTCTACATTTTTGATGAAGTCAAATTCTTTGATTGTCTCATTAAATCGTATATTCCAACTTCTGGAGGCTTGCTTGAGTCCATAAATGGATCGTTTACGCTGCCAAGGAGAGAGAAAAATAAAAATTATAAGATTTTCCAAAAAATCCTTTAATTCTATATACTTGGTAGATATGATGTGTATCAAATCCAATTTGCTTTATTGGCAACCACTTACATCGCAAGTTGACAAGTGATGTGAGTTGTGGGTCCCACCCAATTTAAATTCAAAATTTCGTTGGCCTATACAACACTATTTGGGTCCGGTTCGTTTAATCCAACTAAACGAATTTTTCGTCGCGACGTAATTAAATCTAATTTAATTAAATAATTATGCCTCGCAAAATTATTATTAATGTCGTTTACGAATTAATTCCAAATTAATTCGTTCGCCCGAATTAAAATCCAATTTTAATTCCGCTTTGAAATCTGATTTCAATTAATATATCTATATATTATTTTAGCCGAGTTAAATAAATTAAATAGTAAAATCTAATTTAACTATTAAATTTATTTTGCCGATTAATTCCAATTTAATCGCGTTCAATCTAATAATTAATCCCAGATTAATTCTTACCATAATTAATCCCAGATTAATTTTCTCTCTCTTAATTAATCCCAGATTAATATTGTTCGAGTCAAATTTCATCAGTGAATCTTTGGGATTCGACCCAAGAGATCCCAGGATATATTGGCAGTAAATACGGTCATCAGACTATCCGAACATATGCGTACCTGTTACCATGTACTTACCGATTTACAAAACATGGTTGGCTTCTAGCAAAGCACCGTGCCTACCCAATTCTCCAGAAATATTCTTCTACGGAATACAAGATCTTTGTCAGGCGTAGTATACGTAGTATTGCGAATAACGATCTAGTATCGGATGTCACATGCTAGGACTGGGGCTTGAGTTGTGTCTGCCCCGTACGAAGCATATATCAGATCACTAGCAACTAGTCTCTTTATGATCGGAAAGTCATGACCTAGTCATACTTCCCCGATGGCTATAACACTTAGAGTACCAGTTCTGTATCTATATATGATCATCATCACCATATGACTGAAGTGGTACTTCCATCTTGACATCACACCCAATACACTACGATTCTCAGTATACCCAGAAGAGGCATACACAGAACATGTTAAAGCCCCGAGCGACCATAACCAAATTATATTAATTGTCGCAAGTATTAGCGATGCAAGTCTCAGGTTAAGACCAAATACACCTACCCTGATTTAGATTCCCATAGACACATAGTCATACTACCAATGAGATTCCGAGGGGTCTATCCAGAGCGAAGCTGTTTCCGTACCATCGGTAAACAGAACCTCCTATTACACTTGCATGAGTATCCAATACCCAAATATATGAGAACTATGTCGTTACGCTTCTATAACACGCACAAGTGTAATACTAGTCTATTCTGGATTATCGATGTCCAGTCTCGATAATACTACGACTAGGGATATTTAATGATTAAACCTTTGTGGATTAATACTGTCTCATATCTTATTAATCCAGAACTAATCATAAGGACTTTTATCATTTATATATCCAGGTAATCCAATTACAAATGATAAAAGAGAAATTTCCTTTGTCACATAGTTAAGTTGTACAACAACACCATGTTCTGTACAAATAGTGATGTTATGGGTCATAATTGTCCAACAGGCAGGTGGATAAGGTGATATGTGGCAGAGGCGGCTGAGAGCTGAATGATTGTACTGACGTGACGATGACGTGGCAATGACGTGGCGATGTGGATTGTCGGTACCATAAGATTGCGACACGTGGCATGGAATGATTGGCTGATGATGACATGGCGATGACCATGCACATTGACTTGGCATGTTGCTGATGCGGATTCCGAGAGGATATGGATTCTAGATGTATCTTGTGAACTGACCTACACTACGGTGGCACTTCACTCGTTAAGTCTAAGAATCCCGAAATAGAGGGTCACATTCATAAAGGAATAATTAACTGTTAATAAAACTCCTTGATCGAATCAAACGGTAGTTGTTTAATATAGGAATAAATGCTATTCCATATATATTAATTGACTGAGATTGTATCGATCTATTATGCAAGTAATTGACCTACCGTACAGCGGCACTTACTTGTGGGATGATAGATTTACGTGGCATAGTAATTCTCTTAGGTTTCTAATTTGTTATTCATGGTTCATGCATCATGTTTAATTTTATGCCAAAATTATTTGATTATTTTAATATGCGATGAATGTTAAATGCATGTTTATTTTATCAGCCATGGTTTCTCCATTTATTTCCATACTCTCAAATGATAAATTAACGGGAGAAAACTATGTTAAGTGGAAAAGTAACAAGAACACTATCCTGGTCTGTGAAGACTTAAAGTTTGTCCCGATGGAGGAGTGTCCTCCCGAGCCGGCCAAAAATGCTGGCCAACTTGTGCGCGATGCCTACCAAAAATGGGTCGCGGCAAATGAGAAGGCTCGCTGCTACTTGCTAGCAGGGATGTCCGAGGTTATTGCTGCAAGGCATGCGCCTATTACTTCAATATCTCAGATGATGGAGTCATTGTAGGGCATGTTCGGGTAGCCTTCGGAGCGTCAACGCCATGAGGCCATTGTCTCAGCGTTGACTGCTAGGATGAAGGAAGGGACATCAATCCTAGAGCACGTCTTAAGGATGATGACCCATCTCAACACTGTCGAGACTCATGCAACTCGTATTGACTAGCGTAGCCAGATGACCATGATAATGGAAACTCTTCTGAGAGTTTCTTGCAGTTTAAAACATATGGATGACACATTGGCAACACGTGGCACGGTGCAGGTTAGCAGATCTCCTCTGATGTTGACAGTGGCATGCGCACGTTAGCATCTGGCGCATGGTAGGAGACTTCTCAGATTTTGACACGTGGCACATCGTATTTTAGTATGAAGCGGCGTAAGTTAGCACAGGCCGGCGCACGTTAGGCGTCGCGACGTGTCAAATGACATTTTTGCCCTTTGATGTATATTTTTACTATTTTGGCCCCAAATCACCTCCAGAATATCCTGGAACTTTATTTATCTGCAAAATAACATAAAGCACATCAAAATATTCACAAAACTCAAGAAACTATACAAAATATTAGGTCAAATGAGTGGGAAATAGTGATACATTTACCACTCATCACACCCTCAAACCTAACATTTTGCTAGTCCTCGAACAAAACACAAAATAAAATAACATAAAAATAAAATTAAGCTAAGCCACTTTCGTAGGGATCATGGTTGCATTTAGCGTATGCAACAAGCCTTTAAACCCCTAGGTGTCCCTAGTGGACGAGTTGTAGTCTCGGGAGGGTTTACAGCAACGATACCAACAAACATTTTATAAAAGTAAAAAGATAGTAAAACTAATGCACACAAAAGTAAAAAGACAAGAGAAGATAATAAAGAAGTTAGTGATTAAGCATGCGAAACTTCTACTCTAAGTTACTAGTTGTTTTCTTTCTTTCTAAATTACCGAATAAGTAAATTCTCCAATTATATTTACCATTCTCCATATACACAGTTAACGAAATATTAATCAACTCATTTTTGCCCACAACAGTTACAAGTGCAGTTGAGAAGAAAGTAATATTTTTGTCCTAAAGTTTTATCAGATTTCACACCTTTTTTGCAGCAATGGAATATTTTTTCTTATTTTTCTGATTTTTTTTCTTTCTTTTTGATTTTTTTTATTTATATACAATATCTTCTGTCTATGTAGCAAGCCTTAGGTCAGTGACTCCCAAACCAGTTTGCTTTAGGGCACTAGGTGTTAAGACAACCCTAAGGACTTAATTACTCAGACTTCCGATATATATATTTTTGCAACATCCTTGATCCATGTAGCGAGCTTTGGGCCAGTGACTCCCAAACCAGTTGGTTTTATGGCACTAGGTGTTAAAACACACCTACAAACTTAATAACTCGGATCTCAGACGTTTTTTTTTATCCCAACGCTTTTTGAGATGATTTCTCCAATTAAACTAGAGCACTGAATATTACAAGCTTTTCAATTACAGCTCATGCCCGTATGGTACAGCTCAATTACAGCTCATGCCCGAATATTACAAGATTTGCGAGAGCTTCTTCCATCGTGAAATGACTTTATCTGCAAAAATAAAACACACCAGATCACAATATATACATAAATTGCATAGGTTGCCTCCCTACGAGCGCTAAGTTTAACATCGTTAGCTAGAAGTGACTTCTCGAACGTTAGGCCGGATCTGAAAGTGTGACACTTTCTTTTTGTCGCTCAAATGATTCTCCCCAGTAGTGCTTGACACGCTGACTGTTAACCTTGAATGTGTTGTTGGACTTGGGATTGTATATCTCAACAACTCTGTATGGTAACACCTGAGTAATCACAAATGGACCAGACCACTTTGACTTCAGCTTTCCATGAAAAAGTTTTAACTGTGAATCGTATAACAACACCTGCTGCCCTGGCTTCAATTTTCTACGCACTATTTTTTTTATCATGCCATCTTTTGGTCTTTTCTTTGTACAGTTTGGCATTTTCATAAGCTTGTAAGCAAAATTACTCCAATTTGTTGAGTTGGTGAAGTCTTTTCTCTCATGCAGCTTGTGGATCAAGATTCAACTTCTTTAGTGCCCAGTACGCATTGTGTTCAAGCTCAACTGGCAAATGACATGCTTTTCCATACACCATTTGATATGGGGACATACCAATAGATGTCTTGTAAGCTGTCCGGTAGGCCCATAATGTGTCATCTAGTTTTTCAGACTAGTCCTTCCTTGTTGATCCAACAGTTATTTCCAAGATTCTTTTGATCTTTATGTTTGAAACTTCAACCTGTCCATTTGACTGTGGATGGTAAGCAGTGGAAACTTTATAAGTAACTCAGTATTTGGATAGAAGTACATCAAAGTATATGTTGCATAAATGTGTGCCACCATCGCTGATGATTGCCAGAAATGTTTCGAAACGAGTGAAAATATTCTTTTTAAGGAACTTGATCACCACTTTTGAATCGTTGGATGGCAGTGCAATTGCTCAACCCATTTGGAGACATAGTCTATTGCAACCAGTATGTACAGGTTTTCGAATAAAGGAACAAATGGTCCCATAAAATCAATACCCCAAACATCGAATATCTCTACTTCCAGAATATTTTGCAGAGGTCATTCATTTCTCCTTGAAATATTTCCCGTTCTCTGGCACCTGTCACATTGAAGAGAAAACAAGTAAGCATCTTTAAAAAGAGTGGGCCAGAACAAACCTAATTGTAGGACTTTGGCTGCAGTTTTGTTTCCGCTGAAGTGTCCGCCATATGGTGATGAATGACAATATCGATGGACACTGTTGACCTCCTCCTGTGGAACACACTGTCTCAATAATTGATCAGCAAAGCATTTGAACAAGTACGGATCATCCCAAACATAGTGCTTGACTTTTTTGAAGAACTTCTTTCATTGCTGAGTTATCCATTCCAACGGCCATTTTCCCAAAACTATGTAGTTTACATAGTCAGCATACCAAGGGACATCATGTTGTTTCATGGCAAACAATTGTTCATCTGGAAAGGTATCTTTGATTGTCAGTTCTTTGCCAGCTGTTTCTCCATTCTCGAGTCTCGATAAATGATCTGCCACATGATTTTCTGTCCCTTTCCTGTCTCTGATCTCCACGTCAAATTCATGTCGAAGATGTATCCAACGGATCAATCTGGGTTTGGCATATTTCTTCATGATCAAGTATTTGATTTTTAAATGATCTGTGTAGACCACCACTTTGGGACCCAGCAGATAGGATCAGAATTTTTCAAAAGTGTACACAACTATGAGCAACTCATTTTCAGTGGTTGTGTAGTTGAGTTGAGCTTCATTCAAAGTTCTGCTGGAGTAGTAAATGGTGTGGAAAATCTTTGCTTTGCGTTGTCCCAAAAATGCACCTACAATAAAATCACTAGCATCACACATTAGCTGAAATGGAAGGTTCCAGTCTGGTGCTACAATGATGGGAGCAGAAACCAGCTTCTGTTTTAGGATCTCAAAAGCTTCCTGACATTCTTTGGTGAAGTTGAATGGCACATCCTTCTCCGGAAGATTGCACAAAGGTTTAGCAATCTTGGAAAAGTCTTTGATAAATCTCCTATAAAAACCTACATGTCCGAGAAAACTTCGAATCCCTTTGACAGATGTTGGTGGATGTAGTTTTTCAATTGTTTCCATCTTTGCTTTGTCTACCTCGATTCCCTTTTGTGAGATCCGATGTCTCGGGACGATGCCTTCCTGCACCATGAAGTGGCATTTCTCCCAGTTGAGTACCAGGTTGGTATCTTCACATCTTTGTAATACATGTTCTAGATTTTGCAAGCAGTGGTCAAAAGAATCTCCAAACATAGAGAAATCATCCATAAAAACCTACATACTCTGTTCCAGCATATCTGAGAAAATTGCCATCACGCAATGCTGAAATGTGGCAAGGGCATTACATAATCCAAATGGCATCCTGCGGAAAGCAAAAGTACCATACAGACATGTAAATGTGGTTTTCTGCTGATCTTCTAGGGCAATGGCAATCTGATTGTACCCCGAGTATCCATCCAGAAAATAATATAACTCATGTCCTGCCAGTCTGTCCAGCATCTGATCAATGAATGGCAGCGGAAAATGGTATTACCTTATTCTTTTGTTCAGCTTCCGGTAGTCCATACAAACTCTCCATACAGTCACAGTTCTTGTTAGAATCAGCTTGTTCTTTTCATTTGTGACTACAATTATTCCTCTTTTCTTTGGTACACACTGCATAGGACTCACCCAGTATCCTGAAAGATACTATCAACAACATTAATTCTGAAACATTCTTCCTCTTTGTCAGCACTCAGGAATTTCATGGCTTTGAAAACATTGAAGGTAACATCTTGGTCCTGCACTTTCATGGTTAGTTCTCTTTTTTACACATCAATCACAGTTCTACCTGTAGCCAAGAATGGTCTTCCAAAGATGATAGGTACATCTTTGTCTTCTTCCATGTCAAGGATAATGAAATCTGCTGGGAGAATGAGTTTGTCGACTTTGACCAGCATATCTTCAACAACACCTCTCGGAAATGTGAGTGTTCTATCAGTAAGTTACAGAGAAACTGAGGTAGGCATTACTTCTCCAATTTGCAGTTTCCTGTAAATAGAAAAATACATCAAATTAACACTTGCACCTAAGTCACATAAAGCCTTACCGATATAATGTTCTCCAATGGTGCATGGGACAGTGAAACTGCCAGGATCTTTTAACTTTGGGGGAAGTTTCCTCTGGATGATAGCGCTACATTCTTCTGTCAATGCCACTATCTCGTAATCTCCTAATCTCTGTTTTCGTGAAAGAATATCTTTCATGAATTTGACATAGCTAGGCATTTCTTCTAAGGCTTCTGCGAATGGAATGTTGATATGCAACTTTTTGAAAACCTCCAAGAAACGAGCAAACTGTTTGTCCAGTTTGTTTTTCTGAAGACGCTGAGGAAAAGGTGGAGGTGGAGTGATTTGATCTTTTTCCTTTGCTTCTTTTTCCTCCATCTGTTGCTCTGCTTCTTTTGGAATTTCTTCAATTGTTGCCTTGATTCCAAAATCTTTGTTGATTTCAGTACCACTTTTCAAGGTAATGGCTTGACATTACTCCTTCCCTCGGTTCCTTGGATTCGGTTCTGTGTTGCTGGGAAGATTTCCTGGCGGTCTGTAACTTTGGGATTGGCCAATTGTCCAATTTGAATTTCCAGTGATTTAATAGAGGCAGATTGGCTCGGAAACATAACATCATATTTTTTTAATTGAGTCAGCACTTCCACTATTCCCAGTTCATTTGCCTGCTCCTGGCCTTTATTCTGTTGTTGTTTGAATCTGGGTGGTGGATAGTTCTTTTGCCCTGAATTGTTGCTCCATGAGAAATTGGGATGATTCCTCCACCATGGGTTGTAGGTGTTGGAATATGGATTGTTCTCCTGTCTGTTGAAATTGTTGACATAATTGACCGTCTCTTATTGTTGGTTTGGTTCTAGTGCTCCTCCATATGGTGAACTTGTGGCTCCAATATTTCCTTGCATACTAAGAGTCTCCATGAATTTGTATATCTGATTTAGCTTGGCATTGACTGTTGTGTTGGCTCCAACTTCATAAATTCCAGCAATTCTTTGAATCATACTCCTTTCTGTTGGCCACAAGGAATTGTTGTTAGCCATTTCTTTGATTAAGTCCCGGGCTTGATCTTATCCTTTTGCCATCAAAGCTCCTCCAGTAGCAGTATCAATTGTGGTTCTCATCAGTCCAGAAAGTCCATTATAGAAAGTTTGGACTTGAAGCCATTTTGGAATCTCATGGTGAGGACATTTCCGGAGCAAATCTTTGTACCTTTCCCAAGCTTCGTAGAGAGTTTTCGAGTCTTGTTGTACAAAAGATGTGATGTCATTCCTCAGTTTTGATGTTCTGGCTGGTGGAAAATACCTTGAAAGGAATTTGGTGGCTAGAGTGTTCCAAGTTGTGATGGAACCTGCTGGTAGTGAATGTAACCAGGCTTTAGCTCCGTCTTTCAAAGAATATGGGAAAATCCACAGTCTCATTACTTCTCCAGCTCCTCGGTTGTAATTGAAATTGCCGCAAACTTCCAGGAAGTTACTGATGTTAGCATTAGGGTTTTCAGTTGCATTCCCCCCAAACTGAACTGATTGCTGAATCATCTGAATGCATGTTTTGATGTCACATGCATTTGCTGGTAAGTGACGGAGTACAATACAGGAAATGAAACCGTCGACCACCGGAATGGTTCTGTCTCGAATGGGTATTGGTGGTGCAACTTCTAAAGGTTCAGGTTCCATGTTGACTAAAGCTTATTGGCTTTCTCGTCATTCCCTTCTCAACTGTCTGATGGTTCTTTCAATTTCTGGGTCAAGAGGTCGAAGTTCAAAGCTTCTAGTTCATCTCATGTAGTTTCTGAGAACCTGAAACACAAGAAAACAGAAATATTAAGCAAATAGAAAATTAGATACAAGTAAAGGTATCTTACCTCAAAACTAATAATGAAAGATAAATAAGTCCCCGCCAACGGCGCCAAAAACTTGACCGACGTAATCACACGCGTATAACGCAAGCGCAAGTATCGTTCAAGTAGTATGAAAAGTATCGATCCCATGAGGACTTAAAACCTAAACTATTAATTTTTATGAGGCCAAATGATTACTAGTATCTAACAGATTGATTGATTGACTGGGTTATGACATTAAACTTAAAAACAAGTAAATAAAATTACGCGAAAGTAGGTTGAGGAAAATTCAAATTTATAAAACTATCCAGGGTTTTGATTTCTTCCAATATCTTTTTAATGATGAAGTGGTTATTTTACGTTTGTGTAATATATTGGTTTATTAACCTGGAACACGAAATATGTAAAAGCCTCTTCCGATTGTCAAATACAAATACCCAATGTAACCCAATTAATCATATTCATATGTCAACCAAGTTACCTGAATTCATTAAGATTAAGTTCCAATTATGGTTACCCCCGCCGACATGTATATTCCTATCCTGTAAGGAAATCTATTAAAGGGTTATATATCCTCAAGGAAGATCGTGGGCTATTGAGTCTAAGGTCTTTAACCTAAAATATCTTTTCCAAGTTCAATTTAAGTTTACCAGTTCAATTTTATTAATGGACAGTTAACAAAGAGCATTAGGATTTAGGCTCAATAAATAAACTTTTATATTACCCAAACTGTAATTTAACCCCTTATAAACCGGTGATATTGGATTTCATCACAACCCCAGATAACTAACTTAGTTACGACACATAACTAGGGCTAGTAAAAACTTAAATAAAATAAA
Source organism: Zanthoxylum bungeanum (assembly GCA_019454045.1). Lineage (NCBI taxonomy): Eukaryota > Viridiplantae > Streptophyta > Magnoliopsida > Sapindales > Rutaceae > Zanthoxylum > Zanthoxylum bungeanum. The sequence continues at coordinate 29,074 of SKCR01009292.1, forward strand.
AGACATAAAGTAGAATGATGAAAAGTAAATAAAGGAAATTACAATAAATGAAAATGATAGGGGCTAGAGGATATACTTTTATCATTACTATTTTAGATATCTCCCTTAATATAATATATTAACTTGTGTGATATTACCAACCAGCCATATAGGCGGTATTCTAATTAAGTCAGATTAAGTCCAACCGACCATAAAGAAGGTATCATAATTTGTCCATAAACCAGCCATATAGGCGATAATTACCAACCGACCAACCAGGCGGTATCCATGTTTAGTCAGGTTAAAACCAGTTTATAATTAATTACCAACCGACCAATATAACGGTAACCTTGTTAAGTCAAATTTTAAATAATAAATATATTATAATTAAGGGAGATTAATCTAAATAGCAGTAATAAAAGTTTTACCTTTCACCATAGCAGGGGGAAGTTACCTCCTCATAACTGAATAGTAAAAACAGAAAAAGTAAAGAAAGTAAATTACTATTACAGAAAGTAAATAAAATTAATTACAAAAATGAAATTTAAAGAAAACTAGATACAAACTCCTTATTTATTCAGAGAATTACAGAGAGGAAGGTACATCTAAAACTGAAATTTCGAGTTCAATTTATAGGCGTTGAAAGGCCCTGCGCGTCGCGACGTGATATACTTATGCGACGTGACGCGCGTGATACACGGCGTGGCTTGCGGAGAGTTCTACACATGGCTGGTGGATAAGGTGATAAGGTGACACGTGACAGAGGCGGCTGAGAGCTGAATGATTGTGCTGACATGGCAATGACGTGGCAATGACGTGGCGATGTTGATTGTCGGCACCATAAGATTCCGACACATGGCATGCAATGATTGGCTGATGATGATGTGGCGATGGCGTGGCACATTGACTTGGCATGTTGCTGATGTGGACGTCTACGTGGCTGACATGTTGGCGACATGTGGCGATGCCGATTGTCAGCAAGATAGGATGATGACACGTGGCATGGTGCACGTTAGTAGATCTCATCTTATGTTGACATGTGGCATGTGCACGTTAGCATCCGGCGCATGTTAGAAGCCTTCTCAGATTTTGACACGTGGCACGGTGCATTTTAGCATAAGCAGCGCAAGTTAGCACAGGCCGGCGCACGTTACACACGGCGCGATGAGCCCAATTACATTTTTGCCATTTGATGTCCTTTTTTACTGTTTTGGCCCCAAATCACCTCCAGAATGTTCTGAAACTTTATTTATCTACAAAATAACACAAAACACATCAAAATATTCACAAAACTCAAGAAACTATACAAAATATTAGGTCAAATGAGTGGGAAATAGTGATATATTTACCACTCATCAAAGGTGTTGAAAAAAAAGACATCTGAGATCCGAGTAATTAAGTCTGTAGGGGTGTCTTAACACCTAGTGCCCTAAAGCCAACTGGTTTGGGAGTCACTGGCCCAAAGCTCGCTACAAAGATTAAAGATGTTAATAAAAAAAATCCATTGCTGAAAAGGTGTGAATTCTGATATAACTTTAGGACAAAAATATTACTTTTTTTCAACTACACTTATAAATATTGTGGGCACAATGATTTGATTAACACTTTTTTGGTTGTGTATATGATGAATGGTAAAAAATAATCGGAGAATTTATTTATTTTGTAATTTAGAAAGAAAGTAAAACAATTATTAACTTGGATAAGATTTTCACTTGTTTAGTCACTGACTTGTATAAACTTTTTGTTTTTGTGTTCATTTGACGTTTGTGAGTATCATCATTGTAAGCCTTCACGAGACTACAACTCATCTACTATGGACACCTAGGGGTTTAAAGGCTTGTTGCATACGCTAAATGTAACTGTGATCCCTATGAAAGTGCCTTAGTTTAATTTCATTTTAAAGTTATTTATTTTATTTTATTTTGTTGTTTTGCTCGAGGACTAGCAAAATTTTAGGTTTGGTGGTGTGATAAGCGGTAAATATATCATTATTTACCGCCCATTTGACTTGATATTTTTTTTAGTTTCTCGAGTTTGTGAATAATGTTATGTATTTTATGTTATTTTATAGATAAATAAAGTTTCAGAACTCACTGGATTGAATCGGGCCTAAAACGGTGAAATTTGGATCAAAAATGACAAATTGGGAAATTTTATGTTCACGTGTCACGACGCGAAACATCCTCTGCGTCGCGACGTTCCACAATTATGCAGCCTACCGACAAACGTCATCGCTAACGTCATCACTGTAGCTTGTGTCGCGACGCCAAGCCATTAATTCATTTGCCGACACTTGTACAGTACTGTAGCACGCGTCGCGACGCCCGGGGTAAAATTTTGCATATAAATTGAAGCTGAAATCAGAAGGAAAATTCATACCTTCTTTTGGAGATTTCCTTAAGAATACTAAGAAGATTGTATCTTGTTTGTTTATTTACAACTTTCTTGTATTTAATTTTTATTTTATGCAACAGATCTTTCTTTATTTTACTTTTCAGTATGAGGAGGTAACTCCCCTCTGTTGGGGTGAAATGTAAAACATTTATTACTAATATTTAGATTAATCTCCTTTAATTACAATATATAAACTATTTTAAAATCTGACTTAATGGGATACCGCCTTTATGGTCGGTTGGACTTAATTAAATTGATTTTAACCTGACTTAATGGGATACCGCCTTTATGGTCGGTTGGAATTAATCTAAAATTGGACTTAATCAGGATACCGCCTATATGGTCGGTTGGTAATATCATGCAAAGTTTATATATTATAATAAATGAGAAATCTAAATTAAAAGTCCTAAAAGTGGATTATCTAACCCCAGTATTTTCTTTATTGCTTTATTTACCTATTTAATTTCAAGTTTTACTTTATGTCATTTTCTTTATTTATGTTTTTAATAGTCCTAGATATGTGTTGTAACTAAATACCATATCTGGGGTTGTGATGAAATCCAATATCACCAGTTTATAAGTGGTTATTTTGTGTCTTGGGTAACATAAAAGTTTATCTATTGAGCCTTAGTCTTAATGCTTCTTATTAGCTGGCCACTAATAATATTGATCTGGTAAACTTAAATTAAACTTGACGAAGGAATTTTAGGTTTCAGCCTTAGACTCAATAGCTCACGATCTCACCTCGAAGAACTTAGGTAGATTTCCTTCCAGGATAGACATATACTTATCAGGCGGGGGTAGCCATAATTGGAACTTAAACTTAATGAATACTATAATTTGGTTAACATAGACATATGATTAATTGGATTACCTTGGGTGTTTGCATCTGACCATCGACAAAGGCTTTTTCATAATTCTGTGTTCCAGGTTAATAAACCGATATATTGCACAAACATGAGACAATCACTTCATCTTTAAAATATATTGGAAGGATTTACAACCATAAAATGTTTTATAATATTAAATTTTCCATTAATTTACTTTTGTACTGTTTTATTTACTTGTTTCAGACAAAAAAATCACCATCCAAACAACAATCAATCTATTAATACTCGTCAATATTTAACTGTTGGGTTTCTATTAAGTCCCAAGGATCAATTCAAGCAATGAAACATATATGTGAATACTCGTAAAAGCATGGCGGAATCATACTTACAACGATCGGCTTTTGCGACGCGAGGAACATCAAAATCTTCAAGCTTTCCCTTCCTTGAAGTCTCGGCTTAGGGCTGATTTTTCTGCTCCATTTCTGGTCCAAGCTCCAAGCTTTCAAATGGTGATTCCATGCTCACAATTTGGTTTCCATATCACATTTGCAAGACCCTTAAAGCGTGCTAGCACTCCGGAAATTTTGCCGCAAAATTTCCTTATCACTTCTTCTAGTTCTCGGCAAAACCAGAAAAGAGAAGAAGAAAAAGGCCCCTTGGGCGTGAGGGAGAGAAGAGAGATGAGTGTGCGTGTTGGTTAATTGATTTCCAAAATCAATAAAACAAATACCGTATTTTTAATTTCCAAAAGTCAAAAAGGTACAAGCATTAAAGCTTTCCAACTACCACCATCAATCACAAGTGACATGTTGTCACTGTTGGACAAAATGACCCATAGCGTCACTATTTGCACAGATCATTGTGTTGTTGTAGCAAATTAACTATGTGACAAGGAAATTGCACTCTCATCATTTGTGATTAAATCACCATAGATATACAAATGAAGAGAGGTCCCTATGATTAGTTCCTGGACTGAGAATGATATGAGACAGTATCAGTCCCCGAAGGATTAATCATTAAATATCCCTAGCCGGAGTATTATCGAGACTGGACATCGATAATGCGGAATAGGCTAGTATTGCACTTGTGTGAGTTGTGAGGGCACAACGGCATAGTTCTCATATATATATAAGTATTGGATACTTATGCAAGTGCGATAGGAGGTCGTGTTTCACCGATGGTACGGGAAACAGCTTCGCTCTGGATAGACCCCTCGGAATCCCATTGGTATTATGACTATGTGTCTATGGGAGGCCGAAATCAATGTAGGTGTGTAAAGTCTTAACCTGAGACTTACATCGCTAATACTTACGCTAATCGATAGACTTTAGTCTTGGTGGTACAGGGCTTTAACCGGTTCTGCGTACACCACTTCTGGGTTTATCAGAGAGTCGTAGTGTATTGGGTGTGATGTCAAGACGGAAGTATCACTTCAGTCATAGTGGAGATGATGTCACGCAGGATACGGTATTAGTGCTCTTAAGTGTTGCGCAACCATCGGGATATTATGACTAGGTCATGCATATCCGATTATAGAGACTAGTTACCAGACATCCGACATGTGCTTCGGAAGGGGCAGACACTTATCCAGCCCCAGCCCTAGCACGTGACTTTCCGATACTGGGCCGATATGCACAATACTACGGTATACTACGCTTGATACAGATCTATATATTCCTGTAAGAATATTTCTGGAGAATTGGGTAGGCATGGCGCTTTGCTAGAAGCCAACCTTGTCTTGTAAATCGGTATAAACGTAGTACGAGGTACTTACGTGTTCGGATAGTCCGACGACCGTATTTACTGCCAACATATCCGGAGATCTCATGGG
>SKCR01009293.1:0-35868 GCA_019454045.1 Zanthoxylum bungeanum
AATTAGTCCATCACAATAGGCTACAAGTAAATGATTATCTAGGTGCCTTCACAGCTTTTCCTTATAGAAGGTAGTGAATGAAGGAAGAGACCAAACCATTACCCAGCCTTAAAAGTGCCTTTGATTAAACCCCTTTTAACCCATAATAGACAAGGTTAATTAAAGCACAAATCCAAACATTACAAGACATTATTTCGGGGCCGATTCTCTATCCCCAGTGGAGTCGCCAGACTGTGGGACACAGAAACTAGGCGACACATGCTGTTCTAGGTTTGCGGCCTAGTTGGGAGTACGGAGTAGCCCACGGGGTACTAAACCGGAGAATAATGGAGTCACCACCCGGTGTGAACCGGGACAAAGATTTAAGGCCGCACTTACCCCTCGCAAGGGAAGACCTCAAACCGTTGGGTTCGGAATGGTCCCTTACTTATGCCACTTGTAATGAAATAATTTGTGCAATAACTTAACCGAGCCTAAGCAACATTTATTTTCAAGGATAATTTACTCCTGAGTTCGCATACATAAGTATAAGGCTAATATCTAAGTTTTCATATAACCTATGTCCAATTTGCATATAACATATTTGCATATAATCTATGTCCGAATTTGCATACAACCTATTTGCATATAATCTATGTCCGAATTTGCATGCATAAAGATGAATTGAAATACGGCAAGCATACAATGTCATAAGCACAATACATTTGATCATAGGCATGCCAGTAGATAATAATTGTACAATCACGCATGAAAGCAAATCGAAATAACGGCAATCATATGACTTCATGAACATGTTGAATGGATGAATGCGGAAGCATAAGTAGATAACTATCGTGTAAACATGCATCATGGAAACGAACATGTGATCTTGTGAACACAATAAATGACTAACTGCGAGAACATGAACAATCAAAAAAGGTAAATGACAAAATGAGTAACCGTGCATGAGATGTAATGGAAGAGGGCCTGTTTATCGTGGGCATTCATACGGCGTTGTAGCCACGTTCGAACGGTAAACAGAAATTTTACATTCGAGTAGCGTTCGTAAACGCGTTACAGAAAATATGCGTTCGTGCGGTTTTCTGAAACGCGTTCGAACGAGCTTACAGCAGTGACCTCCAAAATGCAGTAAACAACATGACACATACGTGAACGGATGAATAGATGACACCTAATCAATAATAACGGGCTAAAAGGCGCGGCAAAGCATCGTGGTAAATGATTTTAACCCCTCGACATAAAGGACCTTTAATCCAACTTACTAAGCCCATGCGCTAATAACATAATGGGTATAAAAATAAAGACAACAATATCAGACTTTGTACACCCGATTGAACACATCTTACATTCACCGAATATACGTCATCCGGCGCGGCGAAGCATCGTGGTAAAGGATTTTAACCCCTCGAAATGGAGGACCTTTAATCCAACTTACTAAGCCCATGCGCTAATAACATAATGCATATAAAAATAAAGACAACAATATCGGACTTCGTATACCCGATTGAACACATCTTACATTCAACCGAATATACATCATCCGGCACGGGAAAGCATCGTGGTAAAGGATTTTAACCCCTCGACATGGAGGACCTTTAATCCAACTTACTAAGCCCATGCGCTAATAACATAATGCATATAAAAAAAATAAAGACAACAATATCGGACTTCGTATACCCGATTGAACATATTTTACATTCAACCGAATATACATCATCCGGCGCGGCAAAGTATCGTGGTGAAGATTTTAACCCTCGAAATGGAGGACCTTAAATCCAACTTACTAAGCCCATGCACTTTATCTCATCATTACACAAACAAATAACATACAGAAATTAAATAAGGGTAATAAACAAATAAGACAAAATAAATCAAAATATGTGCCGTTTGCTCAAGTGGTACGTGGAGTTGTATCCCAAGTACAGACCGCACTACCGTCCATTCGGATTCGGCTACATAATTTACGTCTGGGTTTCCATCCTATATACCACAAGAGAAGACACATTTTCCATTCATCCAAAGCCACAACATGCATCCACAAACGACTCTCATACGAAATAAATAACTAAAACAATTAAAAGATGAATAAAAAATAAATATGAAAAGTGCCCTCAGGTCTAACCTTTTACGTCGACTCTCAGACTCGCATTACACGGTGATCGGAAGGGCTAGCGCTCTGTAACTTTTCTGGTCCACTGGTTTACGTCTTTCCTCACTGTTTTCACTACTCGGGCTGCTGTTTTCCTCGCGTTTTGCTGCTGTTTTGCTGCTGTTTTTCACTCACTATTTTTGCTGTATCAGGGGCTGTTTTTGCGGTAATGTAAGGGGTTATGGGCTGTTGTTTTGCGGTTTCTTTTAGGGGTTTTAAAGTGCAGTTTTTGTTACTGTTTTTAGTGATTTTAGCTACTGTTTTAGGGTGATTTTTCAGTGATCATGGGGCTGTATGGGGGAGTGTTTAAATGGTGGTTTGTGCGGCAATGGAGATGGTGTTTTGGGTTGTGGTTTTACGGCAATGGGGGAGAATTTGGGGTGATGTTCTCGGCAATGTGAAGAGAGGATAAGAGAATTTTCTTTGTTGCTTCTTACTTGTGGTTGGCATGAATGCTAGGGCTTTTTTTTTTGTGTATGCGTGAATTGGAGAGGAGGGGGAAGTGTTGGAATTTGGTTTCTTATATAGACCAAGGCTAGGGCTTCTCCTTGTTTGAAAATGAAGGAATCAATTAGTGTCTTACAAGGAAAGTCTAATATTTGATTGAGGGACATGTCTTGGCTAGATTAGGAAAATGATATATTTAATTAGTTTTGTTTAGGCATGATATTATTTTAATTTGGTATATGATTTTTAGATTTTATTTAATTCCCAATGTGTTAAATATGCATTTTATTAATTTGGATGTGTTTCAAGTTGGTTTTGGTGGGCTAATTGGGCTTGGGTGTGAGGCTAGCAGCAAAACCAGAAGTACCGACACCGTTCGAATGCCGATTCAAACGCTACACGAACCCCCGTAATCTGCTTGACGTTCGAACGTGTTAACGAACGCAGCACGAACGAAAACAATGAACTTGTGAAATGAATCTAATGACATACTTATTCTGAATTTCCCCTTCCGACGTCCGTTTCCCATGAATTCCGTGACTTAAAAGGTAGTCCTCCAAATGAGACTCATCATAGGGACTTATATGCAAAAATGAAGTGCCTACAACCATTCGCACTCCAATTCCAATATACGATATGTGCTAGTCTTATACGTTATAGTAATTCAACCGTATTCCAAAACCAACGACTAGGAATATATATACTTTAAGAATAATTTACAATAGTAATATTTATACAAATGTTGGACCACCTAGTGTCTAGTATTACTACAAGACTATTCTAAGGTCGATGTCATTCTTAGCATATCTATACATCAATCTAATACGCATAATGACAATACCATTAATAAGGTATGAAATGAAATATAGTTATTTTATTAATAAATAATAAAATGTACAATTTAGATTGGCACTCCAAGTACCAACTCCAACAATATATTTACGTCGTGGTGCTTGTATAGGGGTTTGTCCAACTACAATGGGCCGACCCAACTCTCTATCGATAGGGGATCGTTTCGTTCATTGTCCAATCTGTGGGTGCTATTTGGGCATTGGGTGCTTGTTATGTTTCGTTCAGTTGAGTTATGCTGGATGCTCGATATGGATTTACAATGATGGATTTTGATATTGAATTTTGTTTACAATAAAAGATTTTTTCAAATGTATTTTCGAAATGATTTTTGAAAGAGATCGTTTTAACGTATTCTATTTTAAATAATGACAGAGACTGACAGATTTAAGACTATCAACATCATAAGAGCATATAGGATTATATGTCACTTCTGACTGTGACAATATATGTATTTGTTGATATAAAAGATTATGTTTATTATAAGAGTACGTATGTAAGTTTATGGTTAGACACAAATCTTTTAGGTATTATGATGGTTATGTGTGGTATGTTGTTAGTTATACAATGTTGTATATGAGATTGGATATGTACGTATCTAAACTTTGATATTGATGTCGTTTACATATATGTTATAGAATGACATTATGTGAAGTGAATGAGTTCCGTTTTGTATTGTGGATGAAATAGATAGTATGAAATTCATGTTAAGTTTCTATTTTGATACTGTATTGGATTTTGTGTAAAAAACATGTGTTATGTTCCTCGTTTCAGATTATGTATGTGATTGGCTGTATAGAATCCATGTTCGACTTTCTTTCTCTGTTGATGGATGAGTTTGAAATGGTTTGAGTGTGTTTCTATGAATGAATGTGAATTGAGATGATAAGTTTGATGTATTTTTGGTATAAAATATTTGATTTGATGTGTTTTGTTTTGAAATAGCAAGAGTTGTAATGATGTATGAAATACGTGATTTTTGAAAATATGTAAAGGGAGAAGATTCCAAAAAATACGGATAAGATTATAACATACATGTGTTTGATTTCGAATGATTAGACGTAAAGACAGAGAATTTTCGAGGACGAAATTTTTATAAGTATGGGAGAATGTAATATCCCAAATTTTTCTGAGTATATCTAAAATATTTCCGAATTAAAGTTAAAGATTTGGAACAGGATGGTATTCAAAAATCAAAGTTTATGTGTTGGAAAATAGATCCGAATATCTTAAAGTGAAGTTTCGCACCGTTGGAAAACATATGGTTTCGAGAACTGGTTACGCGATTTCTTATTATATCGTTATACACGTAAATATTTCTTTCTTTTTTTCAGCTGTAGAAATAGCAAACAAATTCTGATTGAGCTGATTCTTAAACCACCGGACTTATTTTTCCGAGACGAATGACTTTTGTATTGAACACTTTTCGAAATTTACATCAGAAGGGCTTCAAATATATGACTTTTCGTGAAGGTCCATGGGAGGGATCTATAAGTAATTTTCGGGGGATTGTAATTTTTGGAAACTTTCCTATAAATACCATGAAGTTTCCATTAATTGTCAAAATGGTAAAACTTCCCAAATCTTCCAAATCAACCCCACCCCAAAAAATTTGTCCTTTGAACTATTGGTCACGCTGACGGCTTACCGGCCGACACGACCAGCCAGAGGGGGTGCGCCGGCCACCCCTCCACCTTGTGGTGGCCGACGGCAGTCGCAGGATGTCGACGAAGGGCGAGCGAAATGATAGAGATTCGTGTGATGAGTTTTATCGATCTCAGCTTGTCATTTCGTTTCACGGCCGAGCCACCCTCCAAATCGAAGCTCTCTAAGATTACTACAAGTTAGCAGTGACAGATTTTCCGTTTCATGCACGGTTACGTGCAAAATGAGGAAAGAATATCCATATGAATAATGAACCATGGTGAATAGTATCTCCGATCGGAATTTCGTCGATTCCAGCGCGTTCGTGGGATCGTTTGGAGTCCGTATATGCCCTCGAAATCTTGGTAAGACCTCCCTATAAAAATCAGCAAATTTCAAGTTTTTCGATAAATATTCAGATATATCCAGTAGTTTGTAGAGTAGCGTAATGATATAAAATGAATTGTTTGAGTATTAATATATTGAATATGTGCATTTGGTAGAATCTGAGTGAAAATGGAACGAGTTTGGTTGATCTGATAGAATATGAAAGTTTCCGATAAAAGTGAGTTTTTGCGTATAATGATGTGTTTTGATTTTAACGATAGTTATGAGTTATATATGATATTACGAACATGTTCGGATAAATCCAGGAAGGTTCGGGACCCTTCCGTAGCATTTGGAGAAACGTTTTCAGAAGAGTTTCCAAAAACGCATAAACCGAGGATTTATGTGAAGTAATGGTTTGGAATAGTTTGTAATGATATTTTAAGCTGAAAACATTGAAATCGGACTTGATTTGGTTATCCCGGAAAGATCTGGAACTTTATCAAAGTTAAGTCAAGAATTTCATAAGTTATGATTCTAACAGTGTTTCGCCATTTGTTTTGGCAGACTTGACTAGGACCTAGAGTGCCCGCAAAGCCATGTAAGTAACTCATGCAAAGAAAACTTGATTGTTGGTTTGCGTTCAATATATATGTGTGTGTGTGTTTGTGTCTATATATATATAGATGGTTGAAGTGTTTGGGGTAAGACAATTATAATTAAGAAATACTCTTGAGACAAGTTCGAGATCATATATAGTTAAGTTTATTGACCGCCACAAGTATGAATTGTTATAATGCTATAGTATAAAGTGAAATGTTGTGTGATATGAATGTCTATTGATGTATGTCAATGTATAAACATGTAATGGTATGCATAAGTCTATGTGAATGAATATTTATATGTATAAGTATATAAATATGTATTTGTATTTGTATGAAATGATAAGATAAGGTATGACTGGAGTATATAAGATCGGTAAGTGGGAAAAAGTTATGGTTTCTAAATTTGTATAAGCATGTGTTTGTGTACGGTGTTTTGATAAGTTCGTTATTCACTGATACATGTGATTTGTCTGTGTGGTGTTTGGGGGATTAAGGGTGACATGAAGTTGATATAAACTAAGATTTTCCTAAATGGTTAAGGTACGTGGGGGAAAAGATGCATTTAATGAATAAATATGTCTTAACTAATAAGTTTCTATGCCATGAATGTTTCTTGATAATAACTCTTGAAAGGAAATATGTTTGATCGATAAGTAAAAGACATGACGAGTATTATATGGGATAGTATCTGAATTCGAATAGAGGTGTGTGTACGTATGTCTGAGTGTATGTATGTATATGGGTATTTGGAATGGTGACTTGAAGTGTGTGTCATGTATATACTTGCGTATGAGAAATCGTGTTATGAGTTATGTTTTGGGATATGTGCTCATGTCTGTATATTTAATTGGTTGATAGTTTCGTGGTATAGCAGTCGAGCTGGTTAGGAATCCGTTCGGACGACATTCATCTCACACCTATTCTAAAATAGGTAATGAGTCTCGTACGAGCATTGTATGTGTAAGTAAGCTCATGTGTGTGTTGCTTTGGTTGTTTATTCCTTGATGTTTTGACTGCTGTGTATGCTTCGTTATCAGTTACACAATGATTATATGTATACCTCTGAGTATATGTGTGTATGTTAGGATTGTTAATGTATGCATGTATATTTATTGTAAAAGAGATTGAATATGTTTGAAAGTCTTTGGTAATGGAAATGATTCCAAGTAAGAACTCTGAAAGTATGGGATCTGCATGAATATAATAGAAGTGTGATACGGTATGTGTGAATGCGAGTGAAACCTAAGTGTTAAGATATTGTAAGGTTATTGTGGTTAAAAAATGATGAAGTAAGTTGTTTTGGTATTGAGATAGTTTGTAACTAAATAGAGGAAAGTATGTTTTGAATTGAAGAAAGTATGTTTTGAATAGGAGAAAGTTGTTTGACTTGTTAATTTGATGATATTTCAAATATGGATATTTGTTATAAAGTATAGATGCATGACCTAATGTTTCATGTTATTGAAGTGGAATTGATGTTAACGATATACTCTATGGTATTCGAGTTTTTCTTTGTATGCTTTGGATGTTAGCTATTAGATTGACACATATGTAGATATGTAAATATGAAAATTTGACACTGGTTAAGTATAAAGAATAATAACAAGTTAACAAAATATGAACTTGTAACAATTTAGTAATTCTGATAATCTGTTGATATGTTTGACTTCTTTGTTTGTAATACTAGCATGGTTGCTTACTGAGTTTTTAAAACTCACATCAAACCAGTTTGCTAGTTTTGCAGGTTGGCTTCCCGATTTGTCACCCCGACAGCTTTGGAAGTCATGCTCGAGATGCGGATCACCCAAGCGGCAGTCACCCTCGCAAATGTCATGGGAAGAATTTTAGAGGTCTAGGATTTGTGATCAATATTTTATTGTCGTGCTGAGCATGATGTTTTTATATATATTAAGTAAATGTTTTGATTGCTTATGATGTTGTGGCCACAGAGCTCTTGAGTGTTGATAAATGATATGGGCACAAAGCTCTTAGGTGATGATTTTGATGTGTTGGTGTGGACCTAAGGTCTATTTTGACATATGATATTTTTTTTAGGTTCATTTTGATGCTGGACTAAGATCTAGGTTGTCAACTTTTAGGATATATCATGCCAGATTTTTATAAATTTAGAGGCTTATGGAGATGGGTCAATCATATCTCATGCCGTTAGCATCCTGCCTCTGGCAGGGTGTTACAGCAAGCAAGGTTTCTTTCTTGATTCTGAAGGGGTTTTCAAGGGTAGGTTCTTTGAGGGTCTAATCCGATCTTGGAAGGAGTTTTATTCCTACAAAATTGTGATTTGCGATTCTTGGGATTCGTTCAATTACATGGGATTGCCTAAGATTCAATTTTATGGTGTTTTATGTCGGTTGGTATCGAAAACTCAAGGTTTCAAATGTCAGATTTTTCCTATCCTTTTATTTTCTAGTTTCGATTATTTTTATTGTTGTTTCGTCAGTATCTCATCAATTCTCCTATTATTGTTTGGTTCTCTTGGCTGTCTTATTATTGTTTTGCGTGCATGTTAGAGTAGTTAGGCGTTATGCAAGGCTTTGTATGCAAATCAAGTTGATAGGATAGTCAATAAGTCACGCAATTGTTGAGTCAGAACCTTGACAGTTACGTGCAGTGTCTTAAGGCTTGTTACTTTGCTTGCAAATCAAATTTGAGGCCTCTTAGTTGTCGTGGGAACTTATTTTGCATGCATATTTAAGCAAGTCTTTAAGTCAGCCGTTGCATATCAATTTCGGTTTAATTTATGGGCAATGATATATTTACTCACATTTTTCCCGAATTTTATCACAACTCTCTCACTGTACTCTCTCACTGTACTCGACAGTGAGCTACAGTATCTCACTGTAGCTACAGTGAGAGAGTTGTGATAAAATTAAGTAAAAGTGTGAGTAGGTTTATCATTTTTGTTAATTTATTGTTCCTTTGAGTTTTTCAAAAAAACATCTTGACAACTTCCGGAAAAAAAAATTATTTTTTTCATAAATATAGTGCTTAGGGTAATCTTGTTGTGCAAGTAGTCTTGTGATACAATGAAAGCAATTAAGCCCTTTGGGAAATATCCCTTGTTTATTTTTGGTTTCTTGATTAGTTAAATTAGTTAGTAGTTACACCTTTAAAAAAAAAAAGAAGAAAAAAAAAGCATAAAACCAAAAAAAAAACAAAAACAAAACAAAACAAAACAAAGGGATCATTAAAAAAAAAAAAAAAAAAAAAAAAAGAAGAAAATCAAAAAAAGGGTTAATGTGTATTTACTTGCATACTAGGGTTCTCCTAAACACTATTTTTCAACCTTGCAATCTAACTCTAGGTTTTTCTTGATCGAGTCTCCATTATTGTATTCTTGTGTCATTTAAATTATCTGCATTAAATCCTTGGTGGAGTTTGCTTGGTTGATGACTACATTAGCCAAACCTTTTTGATTAGTTTATAGTTCTTCACTAAACTCGAGGTAATTCACTGAGTGGTAAAAGACAGAGTGTGTGAGCACAATATTGATTAAAAGCCAATTGAGTGTAAACACGAGTGAAGTGACATTACGAGTGTAAATAAGTGAGCTTGGTGAGGTTTTATTTATTGCTTTATTTTCCCTTGTTATTACTAATTCTTCTGTTGAGTTGGTATAAATTGAGATAAGTGTTTTAGAAAGACTTAATACTTTAAAAAGAAAATTCACAGAGATGGTGGAGAACATGAATACAATAATGGGGAGGCTTTTTAGAGAAGTAGCTAGTGTTCAGCTATCCAGTGCTCAAAAAAGACTTGTTGAGCCGCGGCAGTCTAAGTTAGAACAGACAAAGCCAAAGCCACCTAGGGCACCACTTGATTAGTATGAGGAAGAAAATAACTATGAGTTTGATGATGTGGTGGGACGCAGAGGATAATAAAGATAGATATAGACCGATAGACAGAAGATACGAGAGAAGTCATGAAATGAGGGACATGAGATTAGATGATACACCAGATAAAAGAAGAGAAAATATGAGAGTTCGAATGAGAAATAATATGAGGTACGATGATAAATATGAAGATGATGAGTGGGATTACCATGATCGAACAAATTATGCTAGACGAGATTATGTAGATAGGGATTCTGTCATTCCAAGGGAGGAACGATCCTGAGGCATACTTATAGTGGGAAAAGAAGATTGAATTGATCTTCAATTGCCTCAATTTTTTTGATTAGAAGAAAGTGAACTTAGTAGTAATTGAGTTCACGGACTATGCCGTTATATGGTGGGATCAGCTTGTCACTAATAGGAGGAGAAACTATGAGAGACCTGTCACTACGTGGGTAAAATTAAAAGCTCTAATGAGGCGAAGATTTATTTTTACCTACTACTACAGAGAATTATTTCAGAAATTACAACACTTACACCAAGGCTCCATGATATTAGAGGATTATCATACGGAAATAGAGGTTGCAATGATAAGGGCTAATGTAGTGGAGGACAATTTGGAAACTATGGCTCATTTCTTGGCTGGACTGAATAGATTGATCGCCAACATAGTAGAGTTACATCACCATGTGGAGATAAAATATGGTAAATATGGCCATCAATGTTGATAGACAGTTGAAAAAGAAGTCAACATCATATAGATTCTCTTTGCATACTACTTCTGCTTGGAAAGGTAAGTGGATTGGAAATGAAAAGAGGGATGAAGGCTATAATAGGCTTAGGGCCGAGAGTACTGCAAAAGGGAAAAAGCCAGTAGAGCCAAGCAAAATGAGGTTGAAGTCTGAGGTTGTAGCACCTAGAAATAGAGATATAAAATGTTTTAAGTGTTTGGGAATGGGGCATATTTTGTCTCAATGTCCAAATAAGCGCAGTTTAGTCTCTATAGATACAAGAGAGATGGAAACTAAGGACGAAGAAGATATAGAAAATGAAATGCCAGAATTTGAATATGCTAGTGATCATGAGGGAGTAGCATTCCCTGAAGAGAATCTATCTCTTATTGTCAAGCGTTATTTGAGTCCACATTGATGAACATTAAAAAATATACACTTAATAAAATAGAAACTAATCATTTTACACTTATAATTTCATTAATTCCTATAATTTAACACATTTATAAAATAATAATTAAATTTATGTTTTATATATTTTTATTGTGATATTTATTTCTTATGTAGGTGAAATAATACTTTAGACGTATAACTATAAAAATGGACGTGACATTTGGATTTTGGAGGCCGAAAACTTGAAAGGGCGTTCTAACAGTGTACAATTTCGGAAATTTCAACTTTACGCAATTTTCATAATTTGGACATAACGTTTTACTCCGATATCGGATTGAGCCGATTCTAATTCCAGATGAAAGAAGACTCAAATATCTACAACTTTTATGTTTATAAGAATTTCCAGTTCTGAGGTTTTCAAGGTTGAAATTGGTGAAGACGTCAATATGTGTTGCATGTAATTTTAATTATTAAAAAATAAAGTAAAAAAAATAAAAAAATAAATAAAAGTTGAAATGTCATAATCCACTTTAGGTGGATTGTGATCATGTTTGCAAAATTATCAACAAAAAATCAAAAAAAATAAAAAAGGAAAAGGAAAAAATAAATTAGTTAAACTTTATTGTTTGTATTTGATTTGGAAAGTTGTAATTAATAATTGAGAGATGAGTACTTCTACTATTGTAACATCCCCGATCCGAGAGATATTACCGGTTGCGAATAGGCTGTACTATCCCCCTAAGCCGATAACTTTCTATCCGTGAAACTTATCTCATGTATAAACTCAAGCACGAGACCGTTGCCCAATTATCATCATAAATACATAATGCTTTTCAGACTAAATACCAAAATTCATGATACATTACAACTTAATAATGAACACTTATAACTATTTACATGCATATTCTTTACTAAACAAACTACATACTACATGGCATTCTCTGACACTGTATGAACTGAACTTCGACTCGACCTGGTGGACCAAACCCTCTAGTAACTACAATCAGTATCCATCCTCTTTAGCTCGTCCTTCATGAACCTGCAAAACAAACCACTGGGAGGATTAGATCGTTTGAACGATCTAAGTGAGTGGACGGTTTTAATAATGAAAACTGAAATACTTGAAGAAATTCATGTTTTAGAAATCAATTCGAATCTTTTCTGAAACTTGTCTTTCCTAAAAGCAATTCTCTTTCTGAAAACCTTTGTGAAAATCTTTTCTGAAAGTCTCTTATAAAACTATTGTTTCTGAAAACTTCACTTTGGAATCTATTTCTAAAATCTGCTTTTGAAAATCTGGTTCTGAAAACCTGTAACTGAAAGATCAGTTCTGAAAACTGTTTCTGAAACGTCTGTTTCTGAAAACTATCTTTAAAAATGTGTCTGAAAACCTGACGCTTGAGGGCGTTACGTATCGCCATCCCCTCATACGCCTAACTAGAGCCATGAGTAAAAAACCATGATATTGTGGCGTTATGTATCGTCATCCCCCAAAACATGCAACTACCAGTCCCTGAAATAGAGTCAAGAGTGCGAATTCATGCTACTATTTGACCCTGAAACTAGGATCTAGGGGCATCTGTCATCCCTAGTCTTGAACTAGGATCTGGGGGCGTCACGTATAGCCGTCCCCCCAGTCCTCTACATGTGCACATGTGTTGTCCGTCAATTCCATATCTGAATCAAGTTACATAATGAGGTGGGTTTTTCCCCTATGGCTCGAAAATATAAAATCATGCTTCTGAAATCATTACTTTCTAAATCATTTCTCAAAACATTCTTTATCAAAATATCTGAAAGTAAACTCGGCTAACGCCCTCAATGCGGAAAATTAAGTCTGATGTTAAAAATAATAAAATGAAAATCAACTTAAGTAAATAGTATCCACTCACTGATTCAGAATTTGCTGGTGATGCCTTGCGATAGTGGCAGAACCGCATCTTCCGGTGATAATCTAGAATTAGCAAAATTCGTTAGTATCAAGGTTGCGAATTTATATCATTACTTAACAAAATTTATTCATTAATCATGATAACTCATCCACGCTATGTTACTAATATTATGATAACTCATCCACGCTATGTTACTAATATTTTAGGGTGGTCTAATAATTTTTACTAAACTCGTTCGAGGATCTCACAAGCTACTTCACAAAACTCCATATTCTGCCCTCTTTCCGGAAATTTCAGTGCACTAATGCCGAATTTGAAAATTTGGTACGCTTAATCGGGGTTGAATTTGGGGCTTAAATTTTAATATAATAATAGCTTATGTGTCTATTTTATGTTGGCTTTTACAGATCATGATTGTGATCCCTAGAACTCAAGTTATAAATTTTTCTTTACACGTTGTTTTGTTACCACAGAATCAGTAATTCACTGCAGTGCTGCCAAGTTTGAAAATTCGGTGCGACTCCGTCTTAAGTCTAAAAATTCTGAATTTTGGGTATGTTATTCGAAATAATGTCTAGTTCACTCAGAATTTCATGATTTGGAAATCAGATGTCTATAACCCAAGTTAGAAGTATAAACACACAGCCTGTCTAGGTTGCCCTGTAAACTGGGTTCGCTGCCTAGCTTGCGAATTATGCCTCCCTTCTGATTTTATTTAATTTAGCCACAAACCCCAAATTTTATAGTGCCTAAACATATATTACCTTGCCTCAAATTTTTCTGATCAATTATCCTTATTCATTCAGATATTTCACCAAA
Source organism: Zanthoxylum bungeanum (assembly GCA_019454045.1). Lineage (NCBI taxonomy): Eukaryota > Viridiplantae > Streptophyta > Magnoliopsida > Sapindales > Rutaceae > Zanthoxylum > Zanthoxylum bungeanum. The sequence continues at coordinate 13,708 of SKCR01009293.1, forward strand.
CACTTGATGTGCGAAACCAATTATATTTCTTATTCTCAATTTTCTTATTTCTCTAACCTTCCTATCATATCTATTACACCCCATTACTTATTCATTAACCAAACAACCAAAATCAGTCCATGTTCTACTATAAGACCGAATCTTCATCTTCCAAAATAGCCAAAAATCTTCACCCATTCGCTACACTAAATTCACATTCATTAACTCCATCACCAACAACAAGACTTATCATCATTCATCATCTAATGTGTGTTTCACCATTATTTCTTTATCAAATAAAATGAAACAGCCCCTTAATAGACCATGAATAATTCGGCCAACCCTTGTTCATAAGGGAAAAATTGGGCATTTTAACATCCAATCCTAATACATGTTCATATCATCAAGAAATACATGAAGATAACTTCTAGCATGCTTAACTATGCAAAATAAGCTAATTCCACTTCTAGGGTTCATGTTGGGAGAATTGGGGGAGCTCAAAATACTTGACCAAACTTGAAAAATATGAAATGAAAGGGAGTAAGAAGCTTACTTGACCAAGAGTAGCTTCAAAATTCACCATCATTCCTCTAGATTTTCATGAAGTTGAAGAAAATTTTAGGGGAAGCCATTGGAGTTCCATTGCACACGTTTTTTCTTGGCTTGCAAAGATGAATGAATAGTGCTCTATTTATAGAGCAAGAACTGATTTTTTTTTTGTTACAAATGAATGGCCCACATTTTGCCACATCACTTAATTCTAGCTTATTCCCGAATTCACTGCAGCAGTCCCGGAAATTGCGATTTTTGACCCACTTCTGCTCCAAATTGGAAAATAGTTCAACATAGAAGTTGTAGCTCTCGGTCTAAGCTTTTCGATGATATAAACTTGATAAAAATTGGAGTTCGTATGGGAAAGTTAGGGCTCAATTACTAAAGACTATTTAGAACAGAATATAAGATAAGTTTCGCGTTAGAATTTCAAGGGACTTACCGAATGTCCCAAATGCCATTTTATGAGCACGTACTTGCTCAAACATAATTTATATCAAGTATTATGCCTCCGAACTGTAATAATCGTTAGACTCCGATAGAGTACAAGTCGCCGGGATCACCAGATGTTACAAATTCCCCCATAAATAGGATTCGTCCTCGAATCCTCTTTAAAGCTGAAATTATAGAGTCTGTCTAGAGCTGAAATTCTCGATACTAAACATCTTATCGCAAGTCAGAAACTAGCATTCATCTCCATAACTTAACTATTTAACTCTATATTTCTTACTAAGTTTAAACTACTTAGGGGTTTTGTTCTTCCATGATCTCACTTCTCTGGCTATCTATGGAGCTTAACATTTTATAATTGCAGGGTTATATTATTTATGTGCTTTTTGCTTATTAGTGTTATCTACTGAATGGCTTGTACTAAGGAGGTCAATTCTGAGTAGCTTCTTTGAGATCCTTCTCAATTGGCTTCTGACGTAAAAACACAGTTCTTAAGCTGAACTTAACTTTATGTATACTTTTTCTTAAACTATATTCCTTGTTTGATGTCGACGCTGGCGATTCAATTTTTGTTACAGTTCGTATTTTTTCCATACTCTTACTTCCATTATCGCTATAAATTTGGTTATGATGTCCTTAACTTGTTCTCCATACATGGTTGCATCCTGGAATTCCCTTGTTTTATTGTTTATATATTCTTGCTTTATCAAGTGTTGTTGATCATGTATACGCAAATATAAACAAACTTATGGATTTTATCTTTATCCGATAACCGTTTATGTAAATTATACCCCGATAACTCATACACTGGACCGAATACAACATTCTCTTTTGATCTTATTCTATATCTGGGGGTTTCGTGATCTATGTCTCTGTCGTCTTTACCAGAAGGATATTATCTTTGGCATGCCCCTATCCATGTTTAACGTTATTCTTTTATAGCATCCCCATTACTGCTAAACTAATACTTTATCTCTGCATCGCTTCATCTAGACAACTTCTCTTTTAAGTCTCTCACTTAGGGCTATTTTCCTTTCCCATTCTGTTCTTGTACTATAAGCAAAGGCTTTATATTTTCGAGCTCCTTCCTTGTTTCTGGGGGTATTTCGAGGTGAACATCGAGATTCATCTTTGGTGCTATTATCTAACGAGGGTTGGGAGGGTGGATTTTATCCTGGAGTCTTCTGGTTTCAGTGTTCTTACTAGCTATCCATGTTGTGGTTGTGGGTTCTGTTCATCTATAAATCCAGGGCTCTCGTGTTTGCTAGTGTCGGCTACAACACTATGATACTCCTACTAGGTACAATCTGAATTGCTTCATTTCTCAACTTTACTCTTGCTTTGCTTCCCAATATCAATCACACTACCTTTTATTATGAACCTCCTCTAGAATCATGTTTTCTAAATACTTCATCATGTTACTTTTATACTCCTTCCTACTAGTTTATGTTGCTTAACCCTCTTAAGTCGTTACTCTTTCTCAAAATCCTACAATACTCTATTGTTATTCTTCTTTATGAAGTCTACTCCGCTACTTAGATTTTCTTTTCATCTTAGTTCTTTGAACTCCCTATATCTTTCCTCCACCGAGGAATTCATCAACATTGATTTCTTAGGACATCTCCACTATATTTTCTTGATTTGGGTGCTACTCTCTTTTAGTTCCTCCATCCCAATACTATGAGACTCTTATGAGTTATATGTTGTATGCCTGAAAGTCGCTCCCTCTAATTCCTTCGTACTTTTGAGTCTTTACTCCCTTAAAGATTTCCAATTAAACAATGGCTTTTAGATTTAGGCTCGACTTGTTGTGACTTCGAACTATCCTATCTTGTGTATTTTATCCATATTCATTTTGTTGGATAATTATGACTCATAGCATCACTATTTTGTAAAGAACATGGTGTTCTTGTACAAAATTAACTATGTGACAAAGGAAATTGCTCTTTTATCATTTGTAATTGGATTACCGGGATATATAAATGATAAAAGTCCATATGATTAGTACCAGATTAATATGATATGAGACAGTATTAATCCACGTAAGGTTTAATCATTAAATATCCCTAGTCATAGTATTATCGAGACTGGACATCGATAATGCGGAATATGTTAGTATTACACTTGTGCACGTTATGGAAGCTTAACATCATAGTTCTCATATATTTGGGTATTGGATACTCATGCAAGTATGATATGAGGTTATGTTTCCCGATGGTACGGGAACAGCTTCGCTCTGGATAGACCCCTCGGAATCCTATTGGTAGTATGACTATGTGTCTATGGGAATCCGAATCAGGGTAGGTGTATATGGTCTTAACTTGAGACTTGCATCGCTAATACTTGCGACAATCAGTACGCTTTGGTTTTGGTAGTCTGGGGCTTTAACAGGTTCTGTGTACGCCTCTTCTGGGTTGACTGAGAATCGTAGTATATTGGGTGTGATGTCAAGATGGAAGTATCACTTCAGTCATATGGAGATGATGATGACGCAGTGATACAAAACTGGTACTCTATAATTCTATAGCCATCGGGAAAGTATGACTAGGTCATGACTTTCCGATCATAAAGAGACTAGTTGCTAGTGATCCGATATATGCTCCGTACGGGGCAGACACAACTCCAGCCTCAGGCTTAGCATGTGATATCCGATACTGGATCGTAATACACAATACTATGTATACTACGCATGATATATATTATATATTCCTAAAAAGAATATTTCTGGAGAATTGGGTTGGCACGGTGTTTTGCTAGAAGCCAACCATGTCTTGTAAATTGATAAGAATATAGTACCGGGTACGCACGTATTCGGATAGTCCGATGACTGAATTTACTGCCAACATATCCAGGGATCTCTTGGGTCGCCTCCCAAAGATTCACTGATGATAATTGACTTGAACAGAATTAATCTGGGATTAATTATGAGAGAGAGAAAATTAATCTGGGATTAATTGCGGCAATAATTTATCTGGGATAAAATTCAGATAGAAGAGAGAGACCGATTAATTTAGAATTAATTGATTAAATAATATACTAGATATATTAAATCAAATCATATTTCAAAGCAGAATTAAAATTAGATTTTAATTCGAGCGAACGGATTAATTTGAAATTAAATCGTAAGCGACTTTCGTAATAATTTTGCTAGGCATTACTATTTAATTAAATTGGATTTAATTATGTCACAACGACAAATTCGTTTATTCGGAATTAAATAAATCCGGGCTCGAGCGAAGTTGCGTGTTAGATTAGCCAACTTAAATTTGGAATTTAAAGTGGTAGGACCCACTTCACTTACATCAAATTTGGACTTTTGATGGAAGTGGTTAGGCTTGATTTTGGGTTTGATTTGTTGGCAAGTAAGGCTTGACTTTGCTTATATCACACTCAAACCAAATTCAACACACAACCTAAGTATAAATTAACTTGTTGACTTTGGAAGTGTAATAAGGTTACTAATTACAGCATCTCTCCTTCCTCTCCAAAGCTCAAAACCGTGAGCTTCTTCTCTCTCCATGGATTTTTTTTTACAAAAAATTCAAGTAAGCTAGCTCTTCAAGGAGTCAAACAAGGTGATAGGGAGACTCACCCAAGTGTTGAAAACACTAAAAGAGGGCTTGGAGCTTCCATCTACAAGAAAAAGATTTGAAACTTCTCATCCAAATCAATGTAAGTATTCTGCAACTTTCTTTATTAATTCACACAATAATCATGCTTAGAGATCCCGTGGCATGTATAGGACACTAACAATGGTATCAGAGCGAGATCTAAGCTTGATTTGATTCTAGGGTTCATGACTTTAATTTGGGCATTTTTGCTTGGAGCATGAAAATGCAAAATTGGATGTTTGGTTATGCTTGGATGATGATGACTTGGAGTTGTGTATCATTGGATTGTAAAAAATTGATTGGGTCAAAATTTCCTAATTTATTAGTTTGGCCGAATGGTACCCTAGATATAGCTCATGGTGATTTTTTGAATTTTAACAATTGGATATGTTGATTCACATGAAATTGAATGTTAATTGTTGATTTAATTAGATTGAAATCAAAATTGGATGTTAATTTCATGTATTGCCGTGAGTGTGAAGCATGTTAGAATGAGTTGTTTTGCTTCAATTTGTGTTAGACATGAATTGGAATTAATGAGCATGATTAATTGGATTAATTAGTGTTTTAGAAACATTAGATTAGTTGATTAATTATGTTAATTACACTCCAATTGGATTAATATGTAATTTGGAATAATGTATTAATTTAATTATTGTAATTGGGCTTAATGGGCTTGGTTGGGCCAAGTTTGGTTTTGGTCAATTGGGTTGGATCCAATTGGGCCTAAAACCATTTCCATAAAGTCCAAAGTATGACATTTGGCCTTTAATAATTTAATTGGTCCTAATGGGCCTAAATTGATTTTATGGCATATGGTGATTCCTAACTTGGGCCTTGGCATTTTGGGTTTGATCCATAATGGCCAAAGCCCTTGCCTAAAGAATCAATTGAAAGCCCATTGGAATTTAATTGAATAGTATTGGATGCTAATTGGGCCTTTGAGACCCAATTGGATTGGATTTGGAATTCAAGTCCTTAAAGGCACTATTGAAAGTGTAATTGTTTAATTTGGAATTAAACATGAATTAATATTGGATATAATTTAAATTGAATTTGAAATTGTAGTTCGATATAATTCAAGAATACGTACTTTGAGTATTTATTCTTAAACGAGTCGGACTCGCGCAAATCAAATTGTTGTTTGAACATTGGATGGTCATTAATTCAAAGATTAATTAATTGGATTAGATTAATCGAATAACATGCTTTGTGTGAATAATTGGATGTATTTGTATGAATAATGTATATCGGATGAATATTAGAATGATGAGGGTAATTTTGGAAATTGTTGTAAGTATGGTACTTATTTATTAAATTGGATCTGCGAGTCCAGCCTATTATCTTTATTCTATTTGTATTTATCTTCTCACCAATTCCCCTCAATGTAAATGAGGTTTCTTATTAGTGTTATGTAATCGGGTAGAAGTAAGAATAGTGCTAGCGGGAGAGAGGAAATGAAGAGATTTGTTCTAGGAATAATTTATTATATATCCATCTGTATATCATTATTAAATTTTATCGCGCCTTATTATGGTTTTAGAATGAATGTTTAAGGGTGTATGATGAGACCTAATCAAAGATAATAAATTGGTTGCCAATTTACGCGAAAAACCCTCAAACAATATTAAGCGTTTTTCCTTCCATTGAGTGGTTCTCTCTCTAGATCCAAGATTGACATTGGTTTGTTGGACAAAGTCAATACCTTTGTCTATCGCGGATGTGTTTGAACCGCGTAAGCTTTGTTCCATATCGTATATCTTGGGTGGTTGTGACTTGTTGGCCAAAGTCAATGTCACTTCTAGTTCATCGACTTCGATTACGAAGCTTTCCCACTGTCAATGGGTCATGCTTAACTGAAATCATTAAGTTTGTTGAGCCAAAGCCAATGCTTAGTTGATTCAGAGGAAACAGGTTAGGAAATATATTGGATATATTTACATATATTGGATATATGTTTCGGACTAATATGTGCTCATTTTATTTTTCGTCATTAATTATATATATATATATATTAGTTGGACTAATATTCAATTGTTGTTTTGATTGAACAGTTGGACTGTATTCAAACTGCTTCATTTGTAGTTGGTTATATAGCTAGACTATAGTAATCAATATATTTGAATTTAACCAATCATTTATAATTGGTTATATAGTTAGACTATAGTAATCATTACATTTGATTATACCCGAAATCAGTGATTGGATAGTTGGACTATAGCAATCAAGATGACCTGAAAGATTAGTGTCAAAGGACATAATCCTGGGTGAAAATTTCTTTAACGGCTCAAATTTTCAAATTGGTAATTGAATCTCAGGACAGTCTTGGGAGCTGAGAAATTACTCTATGTAATAGAGAAACCTCTTGGGCCTGAACCCGGAGTCGAGCAAATAAGTGGAGCATGAGCTTTGGAAGACTCATAACTTTAGTGCTCAATCTGTCATGCTTGCTGCAATGACTTTTTAATTTTTTCGTCAGAACTAAGGATTAGATCTTTATACCTTGATGTTGAAATTAAAGGATCTGCATAGATCTAACCTTAGATCTTAGAAGTATGAATTGCAAAAGAAGCTCTTTCACTCGCGCATGTCAGAGAGTACATCTGTCGAGCACTAGGTGTCGCAGATGATTGCTGACATCGAACAGCTAGGTTAGCTGGGCATTACTTATGAGGCCGAGACTTCTATAGATTTGATCTTACAGTCTCTACCCGAATGCTGGGGCGGGTTTGTCATGAACTTCAACATGATTAACCAAGAGAAAACTCTTGGAGAGTTAATGGCTATACTCAAGGAGTATTTTACTTCGACATCCTAGAAGGCCAATGTTTGGCCGAAGGCTTCTGGGGGTGTGAAGAAAAAGGCAAGGCTAAATCGTCACAGTCTTCTGGGAAGACAAATGACATATCCTAAGATGTCTGCCTAAACTATGGAAAACAGAGTCACTAGAAGTGTGACTGCCGTATGGACAAGGCAGACATGAAGGAAGTGAATGTGGGGCAAGGCTCCGGCTTCATGTATGTTTGTTATAAACATGTCCACTACTAGTTTTAAGAATTGGATTTTGATATTGGAGGTGGTACATAAATATATGTACTGATATGCAGAATCTGCTGATTAGCAGGAGACTGGGTTCAAATGAGATCGACCTGCGAGTCGGAAACAGGATGAGAGTCATTGTTTTGGCCGTATGAACCTAAGTTTTGGAACTGCCATTAGGGCATGTAATTAAATTAGGATACTGTTATAATGTACCTAGTTTGACTAGAAATATTATCTATATATCTAGTTTAACCTGTTGCGGGTATACCTTTGTATTCCGAAACAGAAGGTGTTTTGTTTATAAAGATGATATTGAGATATACACATTAGATGTGAATAACCGTCTTTATATTTTGAATATAAATGAATCTCAAACATATAACATGACAACCAAAAGGCTCAAACTGAGTAAATCAGATGAGACTTATTTATGGCATTGTTGTCTGGGACACATTAACAAGACCCGTATATCCACACTTTCGAAGAATGGATACTAGGACGGATTTGATCCTAATTCAAATGATGTATACGAATCTTATTTATTAGGTAAAGTGCCTAAAACACCTTTTACATGGTAAAGGTGCAAGTGCCACCGATCTGTTAGCCCTCGTTCATAGTGACATAAGTGGGCCCATGTCTAGCTAGGCTAGAGGTGGATATGAATACTTCGTAACCTTTACGGATGTGGCATCACGTTATGGTTTTGTGTATCTTATGAAACACAAGTCAGAAACTTTTGAGAAATTGAAAGAGTTTCGACACGAAGTAGAAAAACAGACCGGTAAAAGTATTAAAACATTACGATTGGACCATGGTGGATAATACTTAAACATATGAGTTTCAAGATTACTTGAAAGAGTATGGTATTCTTTCACAGTGGACTCCTTCTGGAACACCTCAGTTGGACGGAGTGACCGAACGGAGAAATCGAACTTAGTTGGACATGGTAAGGTTAATAATGAATCGCTCTGAGCTACCAATTTCCTTCTGAGGATACGCATTAAACAATGCAATACTTATTTTGAATAAGGTTCCATGAAAATCTGTTAGACAAACTTCATATTAGATATGAACAGAAAAGAAACCAGGTTTCTCATTCCTGAAGATTTGGGAATGCTGGACATACTCTAAACGTTTGGATGATACCAAACTAGAACCTAAATCGGATAAGTGTCTATTTATAGGTTATCTCAGGGAAACCAAAGTATAGTACCTATATAACTCACAAGAGAACAATGTATTTGTTGCTCTCCATGCGGTTTTCCTCGAAAATGAATTCCTAAATGCAGTGGTAAGTGGGAGGAAAGTATAACTCGATGAAAATTGGAGTGATAAAATTCCAGGCACCGATCCTTACGGAACATGAACAGTTTATCAGGGATGAAACTGTACCACAATCTTCGAATACACAAGAACCGCGTATGTCGGAGAGAGTCAGAAAACAACCTGGGAGGTATGGGTTTCTGATCTCACCTCATGTAGATATTAATCTTATTGAGGAAGATGGACCGACTACATATGAGGAAGTGATACAAGGTATCGACTCCTTTTATGGCAAAGTTCCATGAAGTCCGAAATGAATTCCATGTATACCAACCAAGTTTGGATACTGGTTGATATACCAAAAGGCATTGTGCCTATTAGTACTAAATGGGTCTTCAAGGAAGACAGACATGAATGGCAACATACAAATGTACGCAGCTAGACTTGTACAGAAAGGGTATCGTCAATGACATAGTGTCGACTACGACGAAACTTTTTCACATGTTGCCATGATTAAATCCATTCGGATAATGCTTGCTAATTCTGCATATTTCGATTATGAAATATGGCAACTAGACGCCAAAACCGCTTTCCTTAACGGAAACATTTTGGAGGATGTTTGTATGTAACATCTTGATGGTTTTATCGTGCCAAAACATGCAAACAAGGTTTGCAAGTTAAATCAATCCATTTATGGATTGAAGCAAGCATTGTGTTCTTAGAACCAGTGTTTTGATGTAATCATAATGGTATATGATTTAATTCAAAACGAAGATGATTCTTGTGTATATAAGAGGGTTGGTGGGAGCGCACTGACAATCATTATCTTAAATATTGATGATGTATTTCTTCTCGGTAATGACATTCCCATGCTATAATCGGTGAAATCTTGGTTTTCATAAAATTCTCCATGGAATACCTGGGAGAAGTAGGCTTTATTCTGGGAATAAAGATCTATTGGGATAGATCTAGAAAGCTGCTGACACTTTCCCAGAGTTCGTACGTTTTGATATGTACGCAACCTGATGCCTCATATGCTTTGAGCATATGCAGTCACAATCAGGCCCATCTAGGTGATGGTCACTAGATTGAGTAAAGAACATCCTTGAGTATCTTGGATGAACTAAAGATGCTTTCTAAGAATATGAGGAAAGGAGAACTTGAGGTCACAGAGTTCACCGCTGTAAGTTTCCAAACCGATAAAGATGAATGTAAGTCACAATAAGGGTACATATTTAGTTTGAATAACGAAACAATGAGCTGGAAATCTTCCAAGTAAGATACTGTTGCTGATTAAACAATAAAAGTGGAATATTGATGCAGCTGAGGCAGCAAAAGAAGCATTTTGGATCAATAAATTCCTAATTAGATTAGGAGTAGTTCTCTTAGCAGCTGAGCTAGACTACAACATAGGCTAAAGAACCGCGGTCTCATCAACGATCAAAGTATGTACTTTGACTAATTCATCTGATTCATGAGATCATACATCGTGGCGATGTGATGATCGAATAAATCACATTAGATGATAACCTTGCAAATCTGTTGATGGAAGTTATTTCTCAGCAGAAGTTTGAGCGACCCGTACATAGTTCATGTGTTGAACACTTGAGTGATTGGCTATAGTCCAAGTGGGAGATTGTTGGATAATTATGACCCATAGCATCACTATTTTGTAAAGAACATGGTGTTCTTGTACAAAATTAACTATGTGACAAAGAAAATTGCTCTTTTATCATTTGTAATTGGATTACCGGGATATATAAATGATAAAAGTCCATATGATTAGTACCAAATTAATAAGATATGAGACATTATTAATCCACGTAAGGTTTAATCATTAAATATCCATAGTCATAGTATTATCGAGACTGGACATCGATAATGCGGAATAAGCTAGTATTACACTTGTGTGTGTTATGGAAGCTTAACGTCGTTGTTCTCATATATTTGGGTATTTGATACTTATGCAAGTGTGATAAGAGGTTATGTTTGCCGATAGTACGGGAACAACTTCACTCTAGATATAGCCCTCGGAATCCCATCGGTAGTATGACTATGTGTCTATGGGAATCCGAATCAGGGTAGGTGTATATGGTTTTAACCTGAGACTTGCATCGCTAATACTTGCGACAATCAGTACGCTTTGGTTTTGGTCGTCCGGGGCTTTAACAGGTTCTGTGTATGCCTCTTCTGGGTTTATTGAGAATCGTAGTGTATTAGGTGTGATTTCAAGATGGAAGTATCACTTTAGTCATATGGAGTTGATGGTCACGTAGGGATACATAAATGGTACTCTATAGTGCTATAGCCATCGGGAAAGTATGACTAGGTCATGACTTTCCGATCATAAAGAGACTAGTTGCTAGTGATCCGATATATGCTTCGTACGGGGCAGACACAACTCCAGCCCCAGGCCTAGCATGTGATATCCGATACTGGATCGTAATACGTAATACTATGTATACTACGCCTGATATAGATTATATATTCCTTAAAAGAATATTTCTGGAGAATTGGGTAGACACGGTGCTTTGCTAGAAGCCAACCAAGTCTTATAAATCGATAAGAACGTGGTACCGGGTACGCATGTATTCGGATAGTCCGATGACCGTATTTACTGCCAACATATCCATGGATCTCTTGGGTCGCCTCCCAAAGATTCACCGATGACAATTGACTCGAACAGAATTAATCTGGGATTAATTATAAGAGAGAGAAATTTTATCTGGGATTAATTGCGGCAATAATTTATCTGGGATAAAATTCGGATAGAAGAGAGAGATCGATTAATTTGGAATTAATCGATTAAATAATATATTGGATATATTAAATGAAATCAGATTTCAAAGCGGAATTAAAATTGGATTTTAATTCGGGCGAACGAATTAATTTGGAATTAATTCGTAAGCGACTTTCGTAATAATTTTGCTAGGCATTATTATTTAATTAAATTGGATTTAATTATGTCGCAATGATAAATTCGTTTATTCGGAATTAAACGAACCGGGCCCGAGCAAAGTTGCGTGTTGGATTAGCCGACTTAAATTTGGAATTTAAAAGTGGTGGGACCCACTTCACTTACATCAAATTTGGACATTTGATGGAAGTGGTTAGGCTTGATTTTGGGTTTGATTTGTTGGCAAGTAAGGCTTGACTTTGCTTATACTAGACTCAAACCAAATTCAACACACAACCTAAGTATAAATTAACTTGTTGACTTTGGAAGTGTAATAAGGTTACTATTCACATCATCTCTCCTTCCTCTCCAAAGCTCAAAACCGTGAGCTTCGTCTTTCTCCATGGATTTTTTGTTGCAAAAAATTCAAGTAAGCTAGCACTTCAAGGAGTCAAACAAGGTGATAGGGAGACTCACCCAAGTGTTGGAAACACTAAAAGAGGGCTTGGAGCTTCCATCTACAAGAAAAATATTTGAAACTTCTCATCCAAATCGATGTAAGTATTCTGCAACTTTCTTGATTAATTCACACAATAATCACGCTTAGAGATCTTGTGGCATGTCTAGGACACTAACACCTTTGAACTTCTTAAGTTTGGCTATCTAGTCTTTTTTTTTTATTCGTTTATCATGTCAAATACACTCATTTACTGGTTCTCCTTACCGTGCTCTGAGTGTAGGGTTGAATACTTACTTACTAAAATAGGGGTTACTAGAAGTAAAAATTGCTATTTGTTTTGTCGAGACCTGAATCGACTACTTCATGTCTCAGGGTTCCATAATTTTATCATCCGTTTTGTGGTCTCCACATACGTTGTTGTCTTAACACTATACTACATTTATCACCATCAGTACTGGATTCTCTTGTCACTTTCGATTCCATTCTTACTGTTTCCATATTATTTTTCTTAGTTCTAAAGTATACTACTGCGCTAATGATGGTTTGTTCTTCTAGCTGCTTTTTAGACCTCTACTCTTTGTTCTAACTATAAGCCACAACTTTGCTATCAAATCTTCATGTCCGCACATGTACTCCTTGTTAAATCCTGAGTCTCCCCTATCTCATAAGTCTGCTCTTTTTGAACTTACGTGGACTTCCACTGGTGTTGATCTGATCTATGGATTTCTCACAGGTACTACTACTTATCTCTTATTGACTTTGGTCAGGTTCTTTCTTTTCTATCCCTTTAATCCTCATTAGTTCCTCCCTGGATGGTCTATTATTTAATGTTTTCTGTTTCTGACTTAGGTTAATTTTTCATCGAATTTCCCGTACAGTTATCCTATCAAGGCTGGTATAGAGTGAGGCAAGAATTTATATCTTAATAAATATCTGCGCTATTGTTCTGATTTTTGTGTCCTGAAATAGTCTATTACTCATGTAAGGTAGGTATGAGATAGAATCTGTCAGGACTATTTCTTTTACTGGTATCACTGAGGAATGAGATTCTAGATAACTTAGGGTCGCATCTATGTCGGGTTTCTTGGGATAAAGTAATTAATCATCTACAATTACAACCTTCATTTTTTTTTACTTGAGAGCCTGAGTTGTGGGGGTCTAAAATATTTTCATCCTCTAGGCATCTTTTATCTATTTGAATTCCCATATCTAATCTTGATTTCTTGCTTCTTTTATCTTTCTGTTTATTCTTCATTACTCGAGAGGCTTGCTACATATAAGAGGTATTCAAAGCTATTAGATATTCTTAATGAAATTTTCGGATGAAAGGAGGAGTCTCACTAGAAAGGAAATAATCTTACGAGAAATGAAGGAACTGTACTTAAGTTTTCCTCTTACTCAGGATTATTCTATTCTCATTACTATTATAAGTTCTTGCACATCCTTACTTATATGTTTCTATACCTTTATCTTTTGTTGACTCTGGTTGCTTGAACATCCATATATTTTTCATTAATTTTCTTTATAGCATTCTCTTTACCTTCCTACTTTCCTGGGTGGGTATCCTTAGAACTTTACTATTTCTTTATGTCTATATACTTTTCTGTCTTTGACTGCTTTAAACTCTGTACATCTTTTCTCCCTTTCCTATAACTTTCTTTTCCACTCCCTTAAGTAAATATTCATAGTACTTGTATTTTCTAGTTTCATAGCTTAACTTGATTTTTTACTAATAGTTTCGAGTAATCACAGAATGATTCATAACTAGAGTAAGAATTAGGATTCTTATTGGAAAAAAATTCAAGTAGCCTTGAGAATGCTTACTAACCTGTCCATAGGACTTGAGGACGTACTCGAGGATCAGATACTAGAGAGGTAGTACCTCATTTACGGGTATCCAGGACATACTGCGTATATAAGACCCCAACATTATGCCCACTGCAGTCACTGACTCCCTAGACCATGCTCTGATACCATCTTTGTAACATCCCCGATCCGGGAGATGTTACCGGCAAGGAATAGGTCGTACTATCCCCATAAGCCGCTAACTTTCTAACCGTGAAAATTATCTCATGTATAAACTCAAGCATGGGATCGTTGCCCAATTATCATCATAAATACATAATGCTTTTTAGACTAAATACTAAAATTCATGATACATTACAACTTAGTAATGAACACTTATAACTCTTTACATGCATATTCTTTACTAAACAAACTACATAATACATGACATTCTCTTACACTGTATAAACCGAACTCTGACTCGACCTGGTGGACCAAACCCTCTAGTAACTATAATCAGTATCCATCCTCTCGAGCTCATCCTCCATGAACCTACAAAATAAAACACTGGGGGGATTAGATCGTTTGAATAATATAAGTGAGTGGACGTTTTTTATAATGAAAACTGAAATACTTGAAGAAACTCATGCTTTAGAAATCAATTCGAATCTTTTCTGAAACTTGTCTTTCCCGAAAGCAATTCTCTTTTGGAAAGCCTTTGTAAAAATATTTTCTGAAAGTCTCTTATAAAACTACTGTTTCTGAAAACTTTCCTTTCTAGAAAACTTCACTTTGGAATATATTTCTAAAATCTATTTTTGAAAATCTGGCTCTGAAAACCTGTAATTGAAAGATTAGTTCTGAAAGCTATTTCTAAAACGTCTGTTTCTAAAAACTATCTCTGAAAATTGTGTCTAAAAACCTGATGCATGGGGGCGTTACGTATCGTTGTCCCCCCATATGCCTAACTAGAGCCAGGAGTGCAAAACCATGACATTGGGGCGTTACGTATCGCTGTCCCCCAAAATAGGCCACTACCTGTCCCTGAACTAGAGTTAAGAGTGCGAATCCATACTACTACTTGACCTTGAAACTAGGATCTTGGGGAATCTGTCATTCCTAGTCCTGAACTAGGATCTGGGGGCATTACGTATCGTCGTCCCCCTAGTCCTCTACATATGCACATGTACTGTCCGTCAATTCCATATCTAAATCAAGTTACATACTAAGGTGGATTTTTCCTCCATGCCTCGAAAACATAAAATCATGCTTCTGAAATCATTACTTTCTAAATTATTTCTCAAACATTCTTTATCAAAATATCTGAAAGTAAACTCGGCTAACGCTCTAAATACGGAAAAGTAAGTCTGATGTAAAAAATAATAAAAAAAAATCAATTTAAGGAAAGAATGTCCACTCACTAATTCAGAATTTGCTGGTGATGCCTTGTGATAGTGGCAGAACCGTATCTTCTGGTGATAATCTAGAATTAGCAAAATTCGTTAGTATCAAGGTTGCGAATTTATATCCTTACTTAAAAAATTTATTCATTATTCATGATAACTCATCCGCGCTATGTTACTAATATTTTAGGGTGGTCTAACAATTTTTACTAAGCTCGTTCGAGGATCTCCCAAGCTACTTCACAAAACTCCATAATCTGCCCTCTTTCCAGAATTTTCAATGCACCAATGTCGACTTTGAAAATTTGGTGCGCTTAATCAGGGTTGAATTTGGGGCTTAAATTTTAATAGAATACTAGTTTATTTTTCTATTTTATGTTGGATTTAACAGATCATGATTTTAATCCCTAGAACTCAAGTTATAATTTTTTCTTTACACCTTGTTCTGTTACCACAAAATCAATAATTCACTGCAATGCGGCCAAGTTTGAAAATTCGGTGCGACTTTGTCTTAAGTCTAAAAATTCTGAATTTTGGGTATGTTATTCGAAATCATGTCTAGTTCACTCAGAATTTTATGATTTGGCAATCGGATGTCTAAAACCCAAGTTAGAAGCATAAACACACAGCCTGTCTAGGTTGCCCTGTAAACTGGGTTCGCTGCCTAGCTTACGAATTATGCCACCCTTATGATTTTATTTAATTTAGCCACAAACCCCAAATGTTATAGTGCCTAAACATATATTACATGGCCTTAAATTTGTCCGATCAATTATCTTTATTCATTCAGATATTTCACTGAACACTTGATGTGCGAAACCAATTATATTTCTTATTCTTAATTTTCTTGTTTCTCTAACCTTCCTATCATATCTATTACACCCTGTTACTTATTCATTAACCAAACAACCAAAATCATCCCATGTTCTACCATAAGACCGAATCTTCATCTTCCAAAATAGCCAAAAATCTTCACCCATTCGCTACACTAAATTCACATTCATTAACTCCATCACCAACAACAAGACTTATCATCATTCATCATCTAATGTGTGTTTCACCATTATTTCTTTATCAAATAAAATGAAACAGCCCCTTAATAGACCATGAAGAATTTAGACAACCCTTATTCATAAGGGAAAAATTGGGCATTTTAACATCCAATCCTAATATATGTTCATATCATCAAGAAATACATGAAGATAACTTCTAGCATGCCTAACTATACAAAACAAACTAATTCCACTTCTAGGGTTCATGTTGGGCGAATTGGGGGAGCTAAAAATACTTGACTAAAACTGAAAAATATGAAAGGAAATGGAGTAAGAAGCTTACTTGACCAAGAGTAGCTTCAAAATTCACCATCATTCCTTTAGATTTTCATGAAGTTGAAGAAAATTTTGGGGGAAGCCATTGGAGTTCCATTGCCCACGTTTTTCTTGGCTTGCAAAGATGAATGAATAGTGCTCTATTTATAGAGCAAGAACTGATTTTTTTTGTTGCAAATGAATTGCCCACATTTTGTCACATCACTTAATTCTAGCTTATTCATGAATTCACTATAGCAGTCCTGGAAATTATGATTTTTTACCCTCTTTTTCTCCGAATTTGGAAAAACGTTCAACAAGGAAGTTGTAGCTCTCGGTATAAGTTTCCGACGATATAAAACTCATAAAAATTGGAGATCGTATGTGAAAGTTATGGTCCGATTACTAAAGACTTTTCGAAATATAATATAATATAAGTTTCACATCGGAATTTCAAGGGACTTACCGAATGTCCCAAATGCCATTTTATGAGCACGTACTTGCTCAAACATAATTTATATAAAGTATTATGCCTCCGAACTGTAATAATCGTTAGCCTCTGGTAGCGTACAAGTCACCGGGATCACCGGATGTTACAACTATAAATAGAGGTACCCACCTCTCATTTTTCTTCATGATTTCTTTCAAAGTTCTCTTGTAAAATTTGGGAGAGAGTATCTTGTGTGTTTTATTTTTTAAGCTTTCTTATAATTTCTTTTTCTTCCGGTAATACAATTATGCATTTTTTTTCTTAAAATCATGAGTAGCTAATTTCATCTTGCTGGGGTAAAGAGTGAACCTCTTAATATGAGAATATAGATTAATATTATTAATATTGTAATATATAAATTATAATCTGAATAAGTAATTTAGGGACCTATCACATTCATTAACTCCACCACCACCACCAGAACCTCATTTGGCTCCCCAGACCGCAATTCTCCTAGAGATACCAAATATTATAGCTCCTCAGACATGACCTTCTCAGGGACCTATCCCAGTGATAGCTCAGATGATTCAGCGACAGGAGCTTCCGGTTTCCTTACATGATTTTGGGAAACTTTGTCCACCTACATTTTCGGGAGTCGAGTCCTCTCCCAACCCATATGGATTCATTGAGGAATCAGATCGTATATGTTTAGCCTTGGGGTGTTCAACAGAGAGAGCAGTGGAATTGGTTAGTTTTCAGTTGAGGGATGTTGCTAATACTTAGTTTATGGCTTTTCGAGGTAACCGGCAGCACGATGCCCCTCCTATGACTTGGGCTGAATTTAGTATAACATTTTTGAACAGGTTCCTGCCTCGGGGTGTGAGAGATGTCAGAGCTCGGGAGTTTGAGCAGTTGGTCTAGGGAGAACAGATGACTGTTTCAGAGTATGACATACAATTCACCCGATTATCCCGGTATGCCCCTCATTTGATCAGTACTAAAGAAATGAAGGTGAAATGATTTGTAGATGGACTTCGGGATTATCTATTTCGATCTATTCATCTTACCGGGACTACTATATATACACAAGCTTTGGATGCTGCTCTCAGGTTTGAGGCTCGGGTCAGGGAGAGACAGGCTGAGAGAGAATCTCGAAAGAGGCCGAGATCAGAGGATAGGGCTAGACCACAGCAGAGTGGTCAGGGTAGACGGCCACAGATATCTGCCCTTCCCCCTACACGACATGATATGGGATTAATGTAGGGAGACTCAGACCGTAGACCTATTCAGAGTATTGTGTCCTGTACAGTGTCTTCACCATCGGTAGCCCAGCCAGGGTGAGGTACCCCACCATGTGTGACTTGTGGGCGACCTCATTCAGGAGCTTGCCGACTCGAGATTAGGAATTTTTATCGATGTGGATAGATGGGTCATCTAAAGAGGGATTGTTCAGTACCCGTAGAGCAATTTCCATTT
Organism: Zanthoxylum bungeanum; assembly: GCA_019454045.1. Taxonomy (NCBI): domain Eukaryota; kingdom Viridiplantae; phylum Streptophyta; class Magnoliopsida; order Sapindales; family Rutaceae; genus Zanthoxylum; species Zanthoxylum bungeanum. The sequence goes on from SKCR01009293.1 coordinate 32,362, forward strand.
CTCCGTGCTACTTCGTCAGCGCCCTAGCCTCAGCAAAATAGGAATATGATAGGAGAACAGAGATCTGTAGTGAGGGGACAGACGGTAGGTGGTAGAAGACAGCCAGTGGGTGATCGAGGACGTGCCTCCACTAGCAGAGCTCAGGGTAGAGTTTATACCCTCACACTACGGGATGCACATGCATCTAATGCTGTTGTTACAGGTACATTTCCAGTTGGTTCAGTAAATTCCAGAGTATTATTTGATTCAGGAGCTACTCATTCATTTATATCACCATATTTTGTGACTTATCTGGGTAGAGATACAGAGGCATTAGATTCACCCATTGTTATAACTAAACTAGTAGAAGAGCCTATAGAGGTTACACAGAGAGTGAAGGCTTGCCTAGTTGAGATTCATAGGCATATGTATTATGCTGATTTGGTGGTGCTAAACATATTGAGGTTTGATGTTATTCTGGGAATGGATTGGTTAGCTGCACATAATGCAGTGGTTGATTACCGGAAGAAGATTGTCACCTTGTATACCCCTAATCGGCCAGCTAGTGTTTATCAGGGAGATAGGAGTGTGGTACCCCATAATTTGATATCGGTAATGCAAGCATACAAGCTTCTTTGCAAGAAGAATGTGGGATATCTAGCTCTTGTGACAGATAGTAGAGCGGAAGAAAATAGTATTGATCAAATTCCAATGGTAAAAGAGTATCCTAATGTTTTCCCAGATGCGTTACCGGGATTGCCACAGGATATAGAGATTGAATTCTGCATAGATATAGTTCCTGGCATGCAACCCATATCAATTCTTCGTATAGGATGGCTCATGCATAACTTAAGGAATTGAAGGTACAATTGCAAGATTTGATGGACAAGGGGTTTATTCGTCTTAGTGTGTCTCCATGGGGTGCCCCAGTGTTGTTTGTAAAGAAGAAAGATGGGACACTTCAGTTGTGTATAGATTATCGACAGTTAAATAAGGTGACAATTAAGAATAAGTACCCATTACAAAGGATTGATGATTTATTTTATCAAATTTAGGGAGCTCAGTGTTTCTCAAAAATAGACCTCTGGTCGAGATATCATCAGTTGAGGATTAGGGAAAATGTGTTAGACAGTTATGACCCATAACGTCACTATTTGTAAAAGACATTGTGTTTTTGTACAAATTAATTATGTAGCAATGGAAATTGTCTTTTATCATTTCGTAATTAGATTACTTAAATGTGTGAATGATGAAAGTCCTTGTGATTAGTTCCGGATTGAGATGATATGAGACAGTATCAATCCATGATGGTTTAATCATTAAATATCCCTAGTCGTAGTATTATCGAGACTGGCATCGATAATGCGGAATAGACTAGTATCGCACTTGTGCGTGTTATAGAAGCGTAACAGTATAGTTCTCATATATTTAAGTATTGGATATTTATGCAAGTGTGGTAGGAGGTTGTGTTTTACCGATGGTACGGAAAATAGCTTCGCTCTGGATAGACCCCACGGAATCCCATTGGTAGTATGACTATGTGTCTATGGGAGTCCGTATCAGGGTAGGTGTATTTGGTCTTAACCTGAGACTTGCATCGCTAGTACTTGCGGCAATCAATACGCTTTGGTTTTGATCGTCCAGGACTTTAATAGGTTCTGTCTACGCCTCTTCTAGGTTTATTGAGAATCGTAGTGTATTGGGTGTGATGTCAAGACGGAAGTATCACTTCAGTCATATGGAGATGATAGTCACGCAAGGATACAGAACTAGTTCTCTAATGGGTTGCAACCATCGGGATAATATGACTAGGTCATGATTATCCGATAACAAAGAGACTAGTTGCTAGTGATCCGATATATGCTTCGTACGGGGCAGAAACTATTCCAGTCCCAGGCCTTGCATGTGACATTAGATACTGGATCATGAGATACGCAATACTACGTATACTACGCCTGACATAAATTATATATTCCAGTAAGAATATTTATGGAGAATTGGGTAGGCATGGCGCTTTGCTAGAAGCCAACCTTGTCTCGTAAATCGGTAAGAACGTAGTACTAGGTACGTACGTGTTCGGATAGTCTGACGACCGGATTTACTGCCAACATATCCAGAGGTCTCTTGGGTCGCTTCCCGAGGATTCACCGATGACGTATGATTCGAACTTTATTAATCTGGGATTAATAGCGGAGAGACTTTATCTGGGATAAAGTACTATTTGAAGAGAGAGAACGATTAATTTGGAATTAATCGATAAAATAATATATTCGATATATTATACGAAATTAGATTTCTACGCGGAATTAAAATTGGATTTTAATTCGGGCTAACGAATTGATTTAGAATTAATTCGCAAGCGACATGAATAGTAATTTTGCTAGGCATGATTATTTAATTAAATTTGATTTAATTACGACACAACGGAAAAAATCGTTAATTTGGAATTAACGAAACCGAGCCCGGAATGTGTTTGCGACGCCACTCCGATTTTGAATCAAGTGCGGCCGCAAGTCACATCGCGAGTCACATCACTTGTCACTTTAGTGATAGATGTCTAAGTCACCTTTTTGGTGAGTGACATGCAGTCACTATTCATGATAGAGGTTGGTGTGGGCATTTAATGTCATTTTGGAGCCAAAATTTTGCTTTGACTTTAGTAAAGCATATACCAAATTTTTGGTAATTGTTTTTGTAATTGTTTTTAGAAAACAAAGAAACAAAACACAAAAACTCTCTCCCTCTCTCAAGCAAAACCGTGACTCTCCAAGTGGTGAAGGAAGATTTGATTTTTCTTTCATCTTTTGCTAGCACAAACAAGAAATCCATACAAGGTGATAGGGAACCGAACTAAGAGCTTGGAATCCTTAACTCTTGGAGCTTGATCATCTTCATCAACAAAAGGGAGCCTTCGCCGAATCCATCAAAGTGCAAGGAGAAATTTTTGTTGATCATCACATCAAAAGCCGTTCAATGTAAGTGTGTTTTCCGCCTCACTTCTTTGAGTATTCATTCTTTTTCTATGCTTATATTGATCTTGGGACCACCCTAGAATCCAACAATGGTATCATGGAGCAAGGTTTAAGCATGAAAATGATTAGGGTAAAATTTGGGTAAATTGATTTTGAGCATGTTTTGACTAAATTACTTGTTTGAGCATGCTTGTGAATGGATGACTTGGAGTTATTTAGGATCAATTTCATGAAAAAATTAATTGGATCAATTTTTCCCCAAAAATTAGGCTTAGCCGAATGCATCTTGCCCTTATTATTCATGGTATTTTTTGTTTGTTTGATCATTGGATGACTTGAAACAATTGGGTAATGTTGATTTAAAATTCAATCGGATTGAAAACGAAATCGGACAAATAAAACCCATAAATACCGTGAGTGTTGAGCATGTAATGAGATGATTTTTGGTTCAAAAATGTTGGACATAAGTTGAACAAATGAATACATAATTAATTGATTAAATTTTTATTTTGGAAATATTAATTTGGATAATTAATTGATGTATTACACTTTGGTT
>SKCR01009294.1:0-36132 GCA_019454045.1 Zanthoxylum bungeanum
ATACCACGGGAGCCCTTCAAGCGACATTCCAAACATTTCTGTACCTGGCGCTGAGACAGCCAACTGAACTCATGACTGATACAAACTATCGGAGATGCACCCTCGGATCCCCATTCCCGTTGAACTTAGCCATATCCGGCATCTTGAACTGTGCCGGCAACTGTTCCTTGAAATTCAGTGTGTCATAATCCAGCAAATCCTCATTCTTACCCCTCATCTTGCGGGTAACCGACTCAACCTGATCCCGAAGTTTATGTAACTCTGCCTGAGACCCAGATACTCTGCCCGCTGCATACTCTGCCATATCATCATCAAAATTGGGGGTATCATCCCCTAATCTATTCGGAGGTTCCTCATGTCTTGCATCCCCAGAACTACCCCCAGCACGAGACCCGGCTATACAAGCCACAGCACTAGTCAAAGCCTGCAACTGTTCAGTGACTTTGGCGAGACTGTTCTTTAACTGATCCATACGGGACACCTCATTATCAGATTCACTCATACTTGTTCTTTTAGTGAGCCTTGTCCCTTCTCTAACCCAAACGGTATCTATGTTGTCTTTTTGAGACATAGACGGTGTTAACATGATATATGTATGCATGAGGTGCATGAGATGCATGTAACATATAACATACTAAATTAAATAAAATTCTCAAACAAATCGGCCTATTATCATTTTAGAAGCTTTTGGGACAACTGTCATAAGAGTGAACCCGTCCCAGTTTAAATGGCCCAACGAGTTCATGTCTTATAGCAAAGAGCCCAACTAAATCCAAATGATAATATTCCGAACACAAGCACAAGGTGGCCCACCAACAATTAGACGCATTTGGCCCAATAGTCATGGAATACATTCTTGTCCCAGTTTAAATGGCCCAACAAGCCCATATCCCATGACAAATGGTCCAAATGGATCCAAACGATGATGTTCCCAAACACAAGCATAGAAGGGAGATAATGCAAACATAACAAAATAATTTTTACATAATGGCCCATCAACATTTCAGAAGCCTTGGGCCTAATAGTCATACGGTACGAACTTGCCCCAGTTTAAATGGCCCAGCAAGCCCGTATTTCTGACAATAGTCCAACTGCATCCAAATGATGATGGTCCATAAGCACATTCTCAAGGAAATAATTGTTACTTTAACTATACAAACCGGTCTATGGGTGGATTTGCAAGAGTATGGACAAAGGCTCTCACCGGCGAAGGATAGCCCACAACTAGGTCTCCCCACTCAAGGGTTCAAGCGACCAAGTGAGCGCATCCATTTTTATACACTAAGGTACGTGCCAATGAGCTATGGTGTGTGACGGACTGTCAAATGGATTTCCCGTTGTAGATTCCCCAGAGGGAAGGTGGAGCGAGGCTCACTTAAGTACCCAAGCCTCTTAGGCTCTTATCGCTTGGTGTCAGGAATAAACAACGAGTCCTCCAAATTAGTCCATCACAAAGGCTACGAGTAGATGGCCATATAGGTGTCCTTACAGCTTTTCCTTCTAGAAAGGTAGTGAGTGAAGGAAGACATCAAACCATTACCTAGCCTCAAAGTGCCCTTGATTAAAACCCCACTTTATCCACTATAGACATGGTCAATTAAAACATAAATCCAAACATTACAAGACAATATTTCGGGGCCAACTCTCTATCCCCAGTGGAGTCGCCAGACTGTGGGAACACAGCTATATGGGCGACGCATGCTGTCCTAGGCTCGCGGCCTAGTCGGGAGTACGGAATAGCCACGGGGGACTAAACCGGAGAATAATGGAGTCGCCACCCGGTGTGAACCGGGAAAATGAGATTTAAGGCCACACTCACCCCTCGCAAGGGAAGACCTCAAACCGTTGGGTTCGGAATGGTCCCTTACTCATGTCTCTTGTAATGAAAGGATTTATGTGATAATTTAATCAAGCTTAAGTAACACTTATTTCCCGGAGTATCATGCTTCTAAATTCCATATACAAAATAAAACTTATGCACACATTTCACATATATCTCACATCTAAAATTGCATGCTTGAAAATACCTTAAAATAACAAGGAACACACAACTTCATTAGCATATCATGTTTACGGACAACACAAGCATACATACTAACCATATAATCATACATGGGGGCACTTTTCAAGTGGTACGTGGAATTGTATCCCAAGTACAGACCGCAATACCGTCCATTCGGAATCGGCTACAGAATTTACGTCTAGGTTTCCATCTGATATACCACAAGAAATAATACTCAAATGTTAACATGACATAAGCATATGAATTATAATACATTAAACACATTCGTATTCATACATGTGGGGATAACAACTAGGAAAAAACTATGCGTTAAATCTAATGAAGAGGATTCAGTTCAGTGGGTGCACGTTCGCGTAGCGTTTGAAAACGCGTTCGAACGGTAATCAAAAGGTTCGCGTTCGTGTAGCGTTTGAGAACGTGTTCGAACAGAACCAGACCTGATGCATTATGAAACTAAGAAAGTGCGTGTGCGTTCGCGTAGCGTTCGAGAACGCGTGCGAACGGTAAACAGAAGATTCACGTTCGTGTAGCGTCCGAGAACGCGTTCGAACGGAACCAGACCCGATGCATTATGAAACTAAGAAAGTGCGTGTGCATTCGCGTAGCGTTCGAGAATGCGTGCGAACGGTAAACAGAAGGTTCGCGTTCGTGTAGCGTCTGAGAACGCGTTCGAATGGAACCAGACCTGATGCATGCGATACAAAGAATAAAGATGACAATGTCAAGTTCCATATGTCCGATCAAATGTATCTCGCATTCGACTGAACATATATCAACCGGCGCGGCAAAGCATCGTGGTAAAGGGGCTTTAACCCCTCCCTATAGGGATCTCACATCACACTTACTAAGCCCATGCGCTCGATTGAATCATGCATACAAAGAATTAAAAGCAATAATATTAAACGTAGTGTGCCCGATTGAACGTATCTTGTATTCAACCGAACACACATCAACCGGCGCGGCAAAGCATCGTGGTAAAGGGGCTTTATCCCCTCCCCATAGGGGATCTCATATCACACTTACTAAGCCCATGCGCTCGATTGAATCATGCATACGAAAATAAAGACAATCATATCAAACTTAGTATGCCCGATTGAACGTATCTCGCATTCAACCGAACACACATCAATCGGTGCGGCAAAGCATCGTGGTGAAGGATTTTAACCCCTCCAATTAGGGGACATTTCATCGCACTTACTGAGCCCATGCACTCGATCGTATCATACACAAATAAGCAACATACAGAATTCAAGTAACAAGAAAATAGGTAAACCAATCCAACATGAAACAAAGGAAGGTGCCGTTTACTCAAGTGGTACGTGGAGTTGTATCCCAAGTACAGACCGCACTACCGTCCATTCGGATTCGGCTACGGAATTTACGTCTGGGTTTCCATCCTATATACCACAAGAGACGACACTCTTCCATTCATCCAATACCCACAACACACATCATACACAAACAATATTCAACAAAAGAGTAAAATGCAGCCAAAATAAATAACAAGAATCAAAAGAAGATGAGTGTGGGAAGTACCCTCAGGTCTAACCTTTTAAGCCGTCTCTCGGACTCGCGTTTCACGAAGATCGGAAGGGGTAAAGCTCCGCAACTTTTCTGGTTCACTGGTTTGCCTCTTCTTTCGCTGTTCGGCCGCTCAAGCTACTGTTCCGACTCCGTTTTTCTACCGTTTCCTTGTGGTTTTACTGTCGTTTCCTCTGTGTTTTCCGCTTACTATTTGTGGACTGTTTTGATGTTCTTGATGGACTGTTCTGGGTGTTCTTTTTGGTGTGGTTTTGTGTGGTTATTTCAAGGATTATAAGTGTAGTTTATGTTACTGTTTTAAGGGATTTTAGGGACTGTTTTGGGAGTGGTTTGGGCTGCTGTGTTTGGTGTGATTTTCGGTGATGTGTGGAGGTTTATGGGGCTGATTTTCGGTGGTGGTTAGGGGTGGTTTTGGTGGTTGTAGTTTCAGTGATGTGAGGGTAAGGATGAAGGGAATGATTTGCTTGTGATGTCCAGTATTTCTTGCTATAATTTTCGTGTGAATTGTATGTATGAGCCAGAGAGATTCGAGAGATGAGGGGTGCCTAGGTTAGAGGTTGTTTATATAGAGAAGGGCTAGGGCTTCACCTTGTCTCACAAGGAAGGGATTTGGGCATTAAGGTGAGGATTTGATTTGTGTTGAGCAAGGAAAGTCAAAGATTGAGGGGGGAAAAATTTGGTTTAGATTAGGAATACAAAATCTTTAATTTGTTATGATTGATTTTAATTAGGCATGACATCTTTTTAATTTAGTATGTGATTTGCATAGTTAGGAAGTTAATATATTTGATTTTTCTTTATTAGGTATGATTATATTTTATTTTATTTAATTGAATTGGGATGTGTTTTATGGGCTTTGGGGGGCTAAATGGGCTGGGGTACGAGGCTAGCAGCAAAACCAGAAACACCGACTCCGTTTGAACGCCAATTAGAACGTGGCACGAACGTCCGCCATCTGCCTGAGGTTCGAACGAAGTAACGAACGCAGCACTAACGAAGACAGTGAGCTTGTGGAATGAACTTGATTACGTACTTATCCTGAGTTTCCCCTTCCGACCTCCGTTTCCCGCAATATCCTTAGCTAAAAAGGTAGTGCCTCCAACTGAGACTCATTATCGGGTTTCACATGCGAAAATGAAATGCCTACAGGTGGGTTATGTGTTGTGTTGGCTAAATGAGTGGGTTTGGGCTAAGATTAAAAGGTTTGCGGGTTTTTTGGGCCGAGCATAATTTTTAAAACGGAGGTCCAACAAGCGAACCCGAAGCTAAACACGTGAACTAAATCCAACAAAACGTCAATTCTTGACTCTTCCCTTCCGACGTTCGTTTCCCACGGCTTCCGCGACTTAAAAGATAGTGCCTCCAAATGAGACTCATCATCGGGTTTCACATGCAAAAATGTAATGCCTACATCATCCCCAAAACTGATGCTGATGTGGGCCTCGACCCTAGGATTCATTCCCGAAACTGCTGACAATGTGGGCCTCGACCCTAGGACTCATTCCAAAACTCTGATGATGTGGGCCTCGACCCTGTGATTCATTCCCGCATTCATTCCAAAACTATAAAGATGTGGGCCTCGACCCTGGGATTCATTCCCGAATTCATTCCAAAATTCTGACGATGTGGGCCTCGACCCTGGATTCATTCCCGGATTCATTCCAAGACTCTGCTGATGTGGGCCTCGACCATGGGATTCATTCCGGATTCATTCGAAAACTCTAATGATGTGGGCCTCGACCCTAACTACTGCTGATGTGTGGGCCTCGGCCCTAGGACTCATTCCCGAAACTGATGATGTTATGTCTCTGTTTCTGGTTGGCTTTCATTTGCCACATTCTCATTTTCTTTAAAACCTGTGAACAACGTGTATGCTTGCATGAATGTGTTTCCTATTCTGATGGGTTAGGTATTCCTTGTGCTCTTCGGTGCTTCTTGCCTACAAAAGTCTTTGGTCGTCCCCTGGGTCTGCTTGCAATTTCCTTCTGCCAGTTCTCTTCTGGTGATTGTTCAGTTCTCTTTTGTCTCATGGCTCAAGTTCTTGGTATATCCCTTATTCACGGGGTGGTAGACTAGTCGCCCCCAGTCTTGGTCTAGCTTTCGGCTCTCTACTGTTTGCACTAGGTCAATGTGGACCATGTGGTAGGGCCTTCCATATCATCATACTATATTACATGCTACAAAATAGTCCCAATAGTTACACATATTATTGCCCTCAAAGAATGCCCAATATTGAAACTAGAGAACTTTCAAAACTTTCAACGCAACTCAAATCTAAGTCTTTGAATAAACGATCTAAGCTAGACTCAAAGTGTGTGTGTGTGCAAAGGTTCCTTCGCAGATTCATCCCCAGGTAAGCCAACTCAATGATTTCGTCAAAAAATCAGGATCGATGGGTCAAACCAACCTAGATGTCTCAATTATGCCTGCAGTTGCTTTTCTGTGCTCAATGTGGTATGGTTTTCATTCTCTTTTGTCTCTCTCTTTTTTCTTTTCATTTTGAACTTTTTTTTCTTTTCTTTTTATTTTTCTCTTTTTTCTTTCTTTTTTTCAACACACATACCCTTTAAGGTAGCATTTCTACTCATGGTGGTCCTAATACTCGCCCATGGGTAGCTTCACGCTTATCGGTTATAGGTTGTTCAATTCTTTTCCTTCGAGACTTTTCTTTTATTTTCAATCATACCACACATCATGACACAAGCAAATCAGGATAGACATCTAAGTAAACGGTCATTCACCGACCTACAATTTCTTCAACTAGTCACCTTGCCAACTACTCAGGTTTTCACCGCTAAGAACCTATAATGAAGTGCTTATGAGTCTAAAATAGATCAATCACTCAAAGTATCAGATAAAAGCACATCAAGAGTTTATCGTTTCTAAGATTTCACCCTAAAGTAAACGATTTCATCATTGGACTTATGTCTAACTATCAATGACTAAAAACAAACAACAAATTTTTTCTTTTCTTTTCTTTTTTCTTTTTTCTTTTTTTTTTTCTCTCTTTTTTTCTTTTATTTTCTCCTTTATTTTCTTTTTTTTTTCTTTTTTTTTTTCTGAAAGCCCCTCCGATGGTCTTTCTATCCTTGCAGTAAAGTTCTATGTTCCTCGGTTTCCTTTTCCACGATATCAATGTTTGCTAAACCCTATTGACAAACTTTTTATTTTTAATCTCTAACCCAACGGATATCTATGATGGCTTTTAAGACACAAGGGTTAACATGATGCATGTATGCATGAGATGCATGAGATGCGTGTGATGCATGGAATATATAAGTCGGCCCATTATCACTTTAAAGCATTCAATCATACTATTGCGCGGTTCAAACTTGTCCCAGTTGAAAAGGCCCAACAGGTTTACACTTTTGCGATAACATGGCTAAACAACTTCAAATGATAAAAGACCTAAACACAAGATGGCCCATTGGCATTTCAGAAGATTTTGGCATAATTTCCAAAAAGCACGGACTCGTCCCACTTTAAATGGCCCAACAAGCCCATACCTAATGACAAAAAGTCCAACTGAATCCAAATGACAATGGTCCAAAACATAAAGGAATAGTTTCTATCGGTCCTACAACAACGGATTTACACGCGGGTTTATAGGGGTATAGACAAAGGCTCTCGTCGATGAAGGGTTGCCCACAACTAGGACTCCCCACTCAAGGGTTCAAGCGACCAAGTGAGCACACCTTTTTTATACCTTACGGTACGTGCCAACGAGTTATGGTGCGTGACTGACTGTCAAATGGATTTCCCGTTGTAGATTCCCCAAAGGGAGGGTGGAGCGAGGCTCCCTTAAGTACCCAAGCCCCTTAGGCTCTTATTGCTTGGTGTCAGGAATAAACAACGAGTCCTCCAAATTAGTCCATCACAGTAGGCACAAGTAGATGATTATCTAGGTGTCTTCACAGCTTTTCCTTATAGAAAGGTAGTGCATGAAGGAAGACACCAAACCATTACATAGCCTTAAAAAGTGCTTTTGATTAAACCCATTTCAACCCATGGTAAACACGGTTAACTAAAGCACAAATCACAATCATTAAAAGACATTATTTCGGGGCCAATTCTCTATCCCCAGTGGAGTCACCAGACTGTAGGACACATAAATCGGCGATGCTGTTTCAGGCTCGCGGCCTAGTTGGGAGTACGGAATAGCTCGCGAGGAACTAAACCGGAGAAATAACATAGAGTCGCTACCCGGTGTTAACCGGGACAAAGATTTAAGGCCGTACTCACCCCTCGCAAGGGAAGACCTCAAACCTGTTGGGTTCAGAATGGTCCCTTACTTATGCCACTTGAAATGATGTGATTTGTGCAATATCTTAACCGAATCTTCGCAACATGCTCAAGAAAAACCTATATCTAGTTCATGTTCATAAAGATAAATCCTATGTCTAAGTTTGCATTCTTGGAAAGTAAGTCCTCATAACACATGACAACACACGACAATCTCATGAACATATTTCAATTATATAATGCGAAAAGCAAACAACAACATAAACCTAAAGCAAATTCCAAACGCAAAACAAATAACTATTCATGCTTAAAAATAAGCAATTAAATCATGCTTAAAAAATAAATAACATACTAGACTAAATCATGATCGCATACATGTTTGGGTGAAACAAAATACGTGTGTCTCTTAAGTAGTACATGGCATGTATCCCGAGTGCAAACCGCACTACCATCCATTCGGATTCGGCTACGGAATTTACGTCCGGGTTTCCATCCGATATACCATAAAAGAGAACACGCATTCCGTTCACCCGGAATTCACATCATGCATCAACAAACAACTTGTTGGAGTTTCTAGAGGTCCCAAGATCAAATCAAGACATGAAATAATGCGTGAATACATCAATGGAGGTAGCGGAATACTCACATTGATCGGTTATGTCGATTTGAAGACGAATCAAGGCCAAAAACGTACTGCCTTGTTCACGCCACTGCAACCAGTCCAGTCCTGCTCTGTCTGGCAGTTTCGGGTCTCAAAACGAAGCTCCAAACTCCGTCGGATGAGTCCCGCCTCATGGGTGAACCTCCCTACCACCTTCGCAAGACTCGTAGTGTGCTAGCACTTGCGGTTTTCACCATGAAAACCCAACCCTTGCTTCCCTTTAGTGTCACGTTTTTCTGGTTCAAAACCAGTCCCAAAATTCTGTTTTGGGCGTGAGAGGAAGAGAGAAAATGTGAGAGATGAAATTGTGTTAAGTTAAAAATGATTTACCAAAAATCAATTTATATTTATGCCATAATATTTATTAAATTAATAATAAATTTATGACACAAAACATGCAATGGCTTAGAGTGTCAAACACTCAAACTCCATGCAATGACATTGAGTGCAATGTACACAATCTACATGCAAAGCATTAGAATGACATGTGTCATAGGCCCCACACGTTTCCAAATGAAAGTGGGCCCACGTGCACTCACGCGTTCGGGTTCGATATTTCCGAAATACCGAGCTTACGTCGCGACGTTAATTCAATCGAATTTAAATAAATAATTGCGCCTGGCGTAATTATTATTTACGTCGCTAACGAATAATTCTAAATTAACTCGTTTGCCCGAATTAAAATCTAATTTTAATTCCGCGTCGAAATCTAATTCGTCTAATATATCGAATATATATTAATACATCGATTAATTCCGAATTAATCGTTCTCTCTCTTTAGATGACATTTTATCCCGGATAAAACATCTCTGTTATTAATCCTAGATTAATTTTAAATCTCTTCTGTATAATCCCAGATTATTCAAGAGTGCGAGTTGTGCGTCATCGGTGGATTATCGGGAAGCGACCCATGAGATCCCCGGATAATCTGGCAGTAAATACGGTCGTCGGAGTATCCGAATCACGTACGTACCAAGTACTACGTTCTACCGATTTACGAGACAAGGTCGACTCCTAGCAAAGCACCAAGTCTTCCCAAGTTCTCCGGACATATTCATCAAAGAATATCTAGATCTGTATCAAGCGTAGTATACAATTGTATTGTGCATATCGGCCCAGTATCGGATAATCACGTGCTAGGCCTGGGGCTGGATAAGTGTCTGCCCCGTACGAAGCACATGTCGGATGTCTGGTAACTAGTCTCTATAATCGGATATACATGACCTTGTCATAATATCCCGATGGCCGCGCAGCACTTAAGAGCACTAATATCATATCCTGCGTGACATCATCTCCAATATGACTGAAGTGATACTTCCATCTTGACATCACACCCAATACTCTACGACTCTCTGATAAACCAGAAGTGGTTGTACTCAGAAACCCGTTTAAAGTCCCCTACCACCAAGACCAAAGTTTATCGATTATCGTAAGTATTAGCGATGTAAGTCTCAGGTTAAGACCATACACACCTACCTTGATTTCGGCCTCCCATAGACACATAGTCATAATACCAATGGGATTCCGAGGGGTCTATCCAGAGCGAAGCTGTTTCCCGTACCGTCGGTGAAACACGACCTCCTATCGCACTTGCATATGTATCCAATACTTATATATATGAGAACTATGTCGTTGTGCCCTCACAAACGCGCACAAGTGCAATACTAGCCTATTCCGCATTATCGATGTCCAGTCTCGATAATACTACGGCTAGGGATATTTAATGATTAAACCTTCGGGGACTGATACTGTCTCATATCATTCTCAGTCCAGGTACTAATCATAGGGACCTCTCTTCATTTATATATCTATGGTGATCTAATCACAAATGATGAGAGTGCAATTTCTTGTCACATATTATTAATTGCTACAACAACACAATGATCTGTGCAAATAGTGATGCTATGGGTCATTTTGTCCAACAATCTGCCACTTGGCACATAGCCAGTCACTCAAGTGTCCCCACACCTGAACTATGTACGGTTCGCTCAAATTGCTGAGGAAAGGTTTTCGTCAGCGGATTTGCTTAATTATCGTCTGACGCGATTTACACGATCATCACATCGCCACGATGTATGATCCGAACGAATCAGATGATATTGAAGTATATATCTGGATCGTCGATGAGACCTTTAATTCTTTAGCCTCTGCTGACGCCTAGCTCAGCTGCTAACAGAACCATATCTAATCTAATTAGATTTATTATCGATCCAAATGGCTTCTATTGCTGCCTCAGCTGCAGCAATAGTCCGCATTTGTTGTTAATTCGGCAACAGTTATCTTACTCGGAAGATTTCCAGCTCACTGTCCCGTTATTCAAACTTTATAGTACCGCAGTATTTAATCGTTTGGAAACTTGCAGTGGTGATCCCAGTCACTTGAAGTTCTCCTCTCCATAGTTTAAGATAGCATCTTTAGTTCTCAGAGATACTAACAGATGTTCTTAACTTCAATCCAGTGACTATCACTTGGATTGACCCGATTGTGACTCCATATGCTCGAAGCGTATGAGACACCAATACAAGTACATTTTAAATGTACAATTTCCCAGAGAGTGTTAACAAACTCCAAATCTAGCCCAGTAGATCTTTATTCCTTGAATAAAGGTTGTTACTCCCCAGAATTCTACGGAGAATGTCTATGAAAGAATATTTATGAAAGCCAAGCTTTCACCAATAGCTATATGGGAATATGGGAATTTCACTGTCAGTGCGCTCTCCCACTAACCTCCTTATATACACAAGAATTATTTCGTTTTGAGTCAAATCATAAACCATTATGATTATTTCAAAACGTCAGTTCCAAGAACCTTATGCTTGCATCAATCCAAACATGGATCGAATAACCCGCAAACCTTGTTTGTCGGTTATATAAAATCGTCAGGATGTTGTAAAACATCCTCCAAAAGGTTTCCTTTTCAGGAAAGCGATTTTGATTTATAACTGACACATTTCATAAATGAAATATACAGTTAATTTTTTTTTTTTTTTAAGCATTTTCAAAATGGATTTACCATGGCAACAGGTAAAAAGGTTGAACCGTTATTAACACAATGTTGATAACGATACCTTTCCGTCAAAACCTTAGGTTTGCACGTTGGTATGTTGCCTTCCATGTATGTCTTCCTTGAAGACTTTAATGTACCAAAGGCACAACGCCTTGTGGTACAACAACTAGTATCCAACATAGTTGTATTAACATGGAATCCATTTCGGACTCATGGAACTTTGCCATAACATGGAGTCGCTATACCTCGTATCGTTTCACTCATTTAATCTAACGTAGTCGGATGGTACACCCCATAAGATTGACATCTTTATGAGGTGAGATCAGAAACCCATACCCTAGGTTGTTTTCTGACTCTATCCGATCTACTAGGTTCTTGTGTATTTGAAGATTAATGGTATAGTTTCATCATAGATGAACTATTTGTGTTCCATTAAGGACTTCGTGCCTTGAACAATATTACTCCGATTTTCATCGAGTATCACTATCCTCCCACTGACCACTGCTATCGGTATTCCTCTCAGGAAAACCGCATGGTGAGCAGTTCAGACATTACATTGTTCTCATGTGGGATTTATAAGTACTATACTTAAGGTTTCCCTTAGGATAACCTATATTGGCACTTATCCAATTTGGGTCCTTAGTTTGGTATCATCCAAACGCTATGCCTGGCATACCCAAATTATCAGGAATGAGAAACCTCGTTTCTTCCCTGTTCATATCCTATATGATATCTGTCAAACAGATTTATATGGAACCTTATTCTAAATAAGTTTTGCACTGTTAATACATATCCGGTTGAAGGAGATAGTAGCTCAGAGCGACTCGTGATAAACCTTATCATGTCCAACAAAAATTTGGTTTTTAGTTCGGACACACCGTCTAACTAACGTGTCACGGGAGGAGTCCTCATATGAAAGAATACCGTACTCTTTCATTTACGTATGAAACTTACTGCTTAAGTATTTTCCACTACGGTTTTAACCGTGGCGGAATAATACTACAGCCGATCTGTTTGTCTACTTCGTGTCGAAACTCTAAAGTTTCCGATCTGTGTTCTCAAAAGAAACACATAACCACAACGTGATGTCACATCCAAGGTCACGAAATATTCATGTTCACATCTAGCCTAGCTAGATATGGGCCCACTTACTTCACCATGAATAGGGTAACAGATCGGTGGCCCTTTTACTATTACCAAGTAAATAGTATTTTAGGTATTTAACCTAATAAACTAGATTCGTAGACCTTATTTGAATAGTCAAATCAGTCCTAGTATCCACTCTTCAAAAGTGTGGATATACGAGTCTTGTTTAATAAACTAGATTCGTAGACCTTATTTGAATGGTCAAATCAGTCCTAGCACCCACTCTTCAAAAGTGTGGATATACGAGTCTTGTTTAATTGTGTCCAGACAACAATGCCACAAATAAGTCTCTATTGATCAAATCAATTTGAGCTATTTATTTGTCATTTTATATGTTTTTGAGATTTTATTATATTCAAAATATAATTCTGTTATTTACATCCAATGTATTTATCTCAGTATCAACTTTATATAATGAAACACTTTAGTGTTCTAGAATATAAAGGTTTTATCCGCATCGGGTTTAAACACTGATATAGAGATAATGTCTCTAGTCAAACTAGTTACATTATAACATTCCTAATTTAAGTACATACCCAAATGGTAGTTCCTAAATTTAGGTATCTACGGTCGAAACAGCGACTTTCGTCCCGTTTCCAATTCGCAGAGAAATCTCGGCTTGAAGCCAGTATCCAGCTCACGCGGATTCTGAACGTCAATACATATACGTATTATGTACCACACTAAGTATTTAAAATCTAATTTCAATACTAGTAGTGAATATAACTTTGACAAACATTTTTAAAGTCAGAGTCTGCCCTTTCTTTAATTCCTTCGTTACTCACCATATCCAATGGTTGTCGCTACGGGATATGTCAATTATCCTTTTCAATATTTCACAACCTTTGGCCAAGCCTTGGGTTTCGGAATATCGAAACGATGTGCACCTTGTGCTACATGCCCAATTGCAAACTTTGACTTTTCTCCACTAGAATAGTCAATTAATTCTCCAAGAATTATTAATTGCAATTTTAATACTTTTAAATCTAAAGATAGATTTATTGTAAGTATATTAATTAAGCACTAAGTCATCATCACATAAATCTTCCAAAGATTTTATGCTCTACTATTTGCTTAATTATGGGCTTAGTCATAATAAGTTATTTTATCAAATAAATTAACCTATTATTAATTCCCAATTGAAAATTAAATCATTTAAAACATTTAATCAAAGATTATATATTTTAAATATTCAACCTTTCAATTCTTTCTTGATTTCAATAGTCCAACTATTTAATCAATTTTAATAAGGTACTATTTATTATAATGATTACAATAATCCAAATTATTTAATCAACTATAATTTTAATATTGATTACTAAATCCCATTTAAAATCAACTATCATTTAATTCAAATTTATTGATTACTATAATCCAATTAAAATCAACTATAATTTTAATATTGATTACTATAATCCCATTATAAAATCAACTATCATTTAATTCAATTATATTGATTACTATAATCCAATTATAAAATCAACTATAATTTTAATATTGATTACTATAATCCCATTATAAAATCAACTATCATTTAATTCAATTATATTGATTACTATAATCCAATTATAAAATCAACTATATATTGAATGAGTTTGTATATAGTCCAACTATATATATAATTTAAAACAACATAAAATATTAGTCCAACTAATACTTTTAATTAATATGACGAGTAAAATATAAATGAGCGTGTTTAGCGAGTAATTGAACGAATGTTGCAAATTCAATACTTGCCTCCCACTATTTTTCGTCGAGCCTCTAACCCTCTGTGGAGTACTCGGGAAACCGTGTTTCCTAGTGGGCTAGGATCCTATTAAATAACACACAACCCTGACTTTGGTCAATAAAAAGTTGTATGCTATTTAACTAGGTAGATCTCACAGATCAATTGGATCTCATCCAATTCCTAGATCCGGTTAGGTGGACATCCAAGTCCGAAACATATGTATAATGTCAATGTATCCAATACATTTCCCTAACCATATCCTCCGAATCATCTAGGCCTTGGCTTTGGCCAAAAACAACCTAATGATCCAGTTAAGCAGGACCCATTGACGAGGAAAGTTTCGTAATCAATGTCATTGGACAAAAAGTGATCTGACTTTGGCCAATAAAAATCACGATTTGGACAAGACACCGATATGCAACAAAACTCTCATGATTCAAGTACATCCTTGATTGACAAAGGTCTTGACTTTGGTCAAAAACAAACCAATGCCAACTTCGGATCTTGAACAAGAATCATTCAATGGAAGGATATTTGCTTAATATAGATTGAGGGATTTTCGCGTGCAAATTGGCTACCAATTTAATTATCTTTGTTAAGGTCTCATCATCATACACCCTACATTGAAACATGCATTCTAAATACATAATAAAGCGTAGAATATATAATGAAATAACATATACATGATGGATTATCTATCATTTGCATACTATATACTTACATGATCTAGATCAAATCTCTCCCTTTCTCACTCAAGCTAGCACTTGTACTACTTCTACCCGTTACACTACACTTCTAAAGAAACCTCATATAAATAGAGGGGAATAGGTGAGAAGAGAATACAAAGAGAAGAAGGTGATAAGCTGGACACGCAGGTCCAATTTAATAAATCAAATTTATTACAACAATTTCTAAAATTGCCCACCCGACTAATATCCATCCGATATACATTATTCATTCAACACAACCACGTATTCACACACATAAGCATGCTATCAATCAATCTAATCAAATTAATTAATCTGATAATTAAGTGATCATCCAATGTTCAAACAACGATTTGATTTTGTTCGAGTCAAACTCGTTTTTGCGATAAGTACTTAAAGTACGAATTCATGAATTAAATTAAACTACATCATTAATCTAATTTAACATGTATTTAATACTAATTCACTATTCAATTCCAATTAAATATTACACTTTTATTTAATAATCCTTTTACGATTTAAATTCCAAATCTAATCGTAACGCGTCTCAAAGACCGATTAACGTCCAACGTCAATTCAATTAAAGTCCAATGGGCTTTTGATTGATTTCTTAAGGCGTGGACTTTTGGTCAACTCGGGTCAAACCGATAACCAAAGTCCAATCCGGGATTTACCCCATAAGCCCATAAATCAATCTTGGCCCATTAGGCCCAATTGAACTTTAAAGGTTCATTAGTCGCAATTTGGGCTTTATGGTTAAGGTTTTGGGCCCAATTGGATCCAATCCACTTGGCCTAAACCAAACTTGATAAATCAAGCCCAATAGGCCCAATTACACTTTAAATTCTAATTTCCAAAATTAGGCCCAATTAATTAAATCCAAAAATCCAATTTTCACAATTTAATTACCAAAAGTGCATTATATGATTAATCAACTAAATCAACATTTCCAAAACACTAAATTAGTCCAATTAATCATACTTAATTCATTATTACATGTCAAACACACATAATGAAAAAATCAAAACCCATAAACATGCTTCAATGCTCTCGGCCAAGGAAGGTGATTTTGTGTCCGATTCGGTTTCGATCCAATCAAACCTACAATCGACATCAAATCAACATCCGATTTGATTTCATACACATCCAATGTCACAAAACCAAAATTACCAAGACATTAGGGCAATGACACATTCGGCCAAGGTAAGGAATTTGGGGTTTTTTGTCCAATTCGAAATCCAATCCAATTCGATTCAAATTAACATCAACCTAAATGATTCTAACTCATCAAATGAATCAAAATCACAAAATTCCAAGAATCCAAAATACAATAAACATTCGGCCAACATGATATTTTTGGGGAAAATTATTCCAATCAATTTTCACAAATTGGTCCAACCAAAATGAATTTAAACATGTTAAAACATACTCAAACAAGCAATTTATTCAAATAATGCTCAAATCACATTTACCCAAATTTTAAACCCTACAAATTTCATGCTTGCAACATTAGCTCATGATGCCATTGTTGGAGTTTCTAGAGGTCCCAAGATCAAATCAAGACAGAAATAATGCGTGAATACATCAACGGAGGTAGCGGAATACTCACATTGATCGGTTATGTCGATTTGAAGACGAATCAAGGCCAAAAACTGTATCTCCTGTTCACGCCACTGCAACCAGTCCATGCTCACTCTTGGCAGTTTCGGGTCCTCAAAATGAAGCTCCAAACTCCGTCGGATGAGTCCCGCCTCATGGGTGAACCTCCCTACCACCTTCGCAAGACTCGTAGTGTGCTAGCACTTGCGGTTCTTCACCATGAAAACCCAACCCTTGCTTCCCTTTAGTGTCACGTTTTTCTGGTTCAAAACCAGTTCCCAAAATTCTGTTTTGGGCGTGAGAGGAAGAGAGAAAATGTGAGAGATGAAATTGTGTTAAGTTAAAAATGATTTACCAAAAATCAATTTATATTTATGCCATAATATTTATTAAATTAATAATAAATTTATGACACAAAACATGCAATGGCTTAGAGTGTCAAACACTCAAACTCCATGCAATGACATTGAGTGCAATGTACACAATCTACATGCAAAGCATTAGAATGACATGTGTCATGTGGGCCCCACACGTTTCCAAATAAAGTGTGCCCCACGTGCACTCACGCGTTCGGTTCGATATTTTCGAATATCGAGCTTACGTCGCGATGTTAATTCAATCGAATTTAAATAAATAATTGCGCCTGGCGTAATTATTATTTACGTCGCTAACGAATTAATTCTAAATTAACTCGTTTGCCCGAATTAAAATCTAATTTTAATTCCGCGTCGAAATCTAATTTCGTCTAATATATCGAATATATATTAATACATCGATTAATTCCGAATTAATCGTTCTCTCTCTTAGACGACATTTTATCCCGGATAAAACATCTCTGTTATTAATCCTAGATTAATTTTATCTCTATTCTGTATAATCCCAGATTATTCAAGAGTGCGAGTTGTGCGTCATCGGTGGATTATCGGGAAGCGACCCATGAGATCCCCGGATAATCTGGCAGTAAATACGTTCGTCGGAGTATCCGAATCAACGTACGTACCAAGTACGTACGTTCTACCGATTTACGAGACAAGGTCGACTCCTAGCAAAGCACCAAGTCTTCCCAAGTTCTCCGGACATATTCATCAAAGAATATTCTAGATCTGTATCAAGCGTAGTATACAATTGTATTGTGCATATCGGCCCAGTATCGGATAATCACGTGCTAGGCCTGGGGCTGGATAAGTGTCTGCCCCGTACGAAGCACATGTCGGATGTCTGATAACTAGTCTCTATAATCGGATATACATGACCTTGTCATAATATCCCGATGGCCGCGCATCACTTAAGAGCACTAATACCGTATCCTGCGTGACATCATCTCCAATATGACTGAAGTGATACTTCCATCTTGACATCACACCCAATACTCTACGACTCTCTGATAAACCCAGAAGTGGTGTACTCAGAACCCGTTTAAAGTCCCCTACCACCAAGACCAAAGTTTATCGATTATCGTAAGTATTAGCGATGTAAGTCTCAGGTTAAGACCATACACACCTACCAGAGCGAAGCTGTTTCCCGTACCGTCGGTGAAACACGACCTCCTATCGCACTTGCATAAGTATCCAATACTTATATATATGAGAACTATGCCGTTGTGCCCTCACAACGCGCACAAGTGCAATACTAGCCTATTCCGCATTATCGATGTCCAGTCTCGATAATACTACGGCTAGGGATATTTAATGATTAAACCTTCGGGGACTGATACTGTCTCATATCATTCTCAGTCCAGGTACTAATCATAGGGACCTCTCTTCATTTATATATCTATGGTGATCTAATCACAAATGAAGAGTGCAATTTCCTTGTCACATAGTTAATTTGCTACAACAACACAATGATCTGTGCAAATAGTGACGCTATGGGTCATTTTGTCCAACACAACTCTCATGCGATAATATATTAAAATAAATAAAAAACGAAGGATAATAAATAAAGAAGGTGCCCTCAGGTCTAACCTATTTTATCGTCTCTCGAAAGCGCGTTACACGGCCATCGGAAGGGTTGATATTCCGTAACTTTTCTGGTTTAATAATCCAATGTTTTTTCTCGCTGTTTCACTGTTTGGGCTGCTATTTTCACTCTATTTTGCAGCTGTTTGTGTTGTATTTTCTGGTCACTATTTTTTGGTAATTAGGGGTTTGTTTTTGTGGTTTTTGAAGGGTTTGGTACTGCGGTTTTTGTCACTGTTTTGGGAAGTTTTTTTATGCAGTTTTCAGTGTAGTTTTGGGGCTAATTGAGGGAGTTTATACGGTAAAAATCTGGGCAGTTTAGCGTGGAAAAACTGTGCAGAATGTGCATGCAGTGTGCGGTGAAACTGGACAGAATGTGAGAAGGGGTTTTGGCATTGATTGAGGGTTGGTCAGGGAAGTGCTTTGTGGCGTTAATTGGGGTTGTTGAAGGTACAGATTTGATTTGTGAAGTTGAGGGGTGATGTGGAGTTTATTAGGCGTGAGTGGGCTGTGAGTTGGCCATGGTTTTGTTGTTTTGTGGAGTGTATTTGTTTGTTGGTCAGTGTGCGATGAGGCTATGTGTACGTGGGGGCAGTGTGAGGGAAGGGCTGCGTGAAGAGAGGGACCAATGTTGTGTCGGTGTGGAGAGAGATAAGGAGAGAAATGGGCGTGAGCTTTTATTTTTCACGTTCTGGATGGTTTATTTAGTTAGTGGGTTGGTCAAGGTGGCTTGTGGACGTGCTGATGTGTTTTGCGTGAAGTTGAGGGGTAATTAGTTGAATGGCTGTTGTGATTCACCGATCACTCTAGAGAGTATTTGAGGAAAACCGAATTGCTATCTATTACTTTCAAGAATAGATTACAAGTTTACAACTAGCAACTTAACAAAAAAAACCTCACACTCTCTATGTATTTTCTACACTCTTTGGGATGATTTTCACAAAACTATGGTGCTCCTTTTATAGTTGCCAAAACGTGTTGCTAGCTTCTTCAACACGTTTTGCTTTTTCCAGCTTCTTCAACAAGTTTTGCTTTTATCAGCTTCTTCAACAAGATTTGCTTTTGTCAGCTTCTTCAACAAGATTTACTTTTGCTTACTGACTCCAACAAATCTCCCACTCGGTGAAGATTTGCCCTAAAATCCGACCCGAACATCAATCATCCAAACCAGATCCTCAAAAGGATCCTCCCCTGGCTGCATCTGTATGATTGCCTACGTACCCTGAATTAGGATCAAGCCAATCGTAGTTCTCTGAATCTCCCCACTCTGACTATGTGGAGAGTTTTGTCATCCCGGCTATGTCTCTGCACAACTCTAGCTTGTCCCGAGTAATCACCTTTGTTAACATGTCTGCTGGATTCTCATCTGTATGAATCTTCACTAGTCTTAGCAGTTGTTGATCCATCACCTCGCGTTTTCAGTGATAGCGAATATCAATGTGCTTCGTCCGGGAGTGATACATTGAGATTTTGCTCAAGTCCAGAGAACTCTGACTGTCACAATGTATCTTGTAATCTGTCTGCTTGATTCCTAACTCTTGGAGAAAACGTTTTAGTCACAACATTTCCTTTCCTGCCTCAGTTATGGCAATGTACTCAGCCTCTGTTGTGGATAATGCAATACACCTCTACAATCTTGACTGCCATGACACAGCTCCCCCTGCAAAAGTGTAGATGAATCCTGGTGTAGATTTCCTACCATCAAGATCTCCCGCCATATCTGAATCTGTATAGCCTTCCAAGATCGGATCAGCTCCCCGTAATACATAAGAAACTTCGTTGTACCCTTGAGGTACCTGAGAATCCATTTGACTGCCTCCCAGTGTTGTTTTCCAAGGTTAGAGAGAAAACGGCTCACTACACCCACTGCGTGTGCAATATCTGGCCTGGTACACACCATTGCATACATTAGGCTTCCAACAGCTGAAGAATATGGTATTGCTGACATTTCCTCTATCTCTTTCTTGGATGAGGGGCACGAACTCTTGCTCAGTTTGAAATGGTGCGCTAGCAGAATGCTGACTGGTTTGGCTTTCTGTATATCGAACCTTCTGATTACCCGTTCAATATACCTTTCCTGTGAAAGCCACAACTTCTTGTTTTGTCTATCACGAACAATCTCCATTCCCAAAATCTGTTCAGCTGGTCCTAAGTCTTTCATGTCGAAAGCCTTGGAGAGTTCCTTCTTCAGCTGGCTGATCTTCGTTGCTTCTTGTCCAACAATCAACATGTCATCTACATACAGTAGAAGAGCAATGAAATTTCCATCTAGAAACCTCTGAATGTATACACACTGATCTGCTGCAGTTCTTTTGTAGCATTGACCCACCACGAATGAGTCGAACTTCTTGTACCACTGCCTTGGTGCTTGCTTGAGCCCGTACAAGCTCTTTTTCAGCTTGCAAACAAGGTTTTCTTTTCCTGAAACCTTGAATCCTTCTGGCTGCTCCATGTAGATTTCTTCATTTAGATCACTATGAAGAAATGTTGTTTTGACATCCATCTGTTCAAGCTCCAAGTTCAATCTGGCTACCATTCCTAAGATGACTCGGATTGAAACCATTTTTACCACCGGTGAAAATATCACATCACAGTTAATTCCCTTTTTCTGTAGGAACCCTTTGACCACTAGTTGAGCTTTTTGTTTCACTACTTTTCTACTGCCATCTTTCTTGAGCTTGAACACCCATTTGTTCTTCAGTGCCTTCATTCCATGTGGGAGTTTTACTATCTTATAAGTGTTATTTTTCTGCAGAGATTCCATCTCATCCTGTATTGCATGCAGCCATTTGTCTTTGTCTTTATGAGATACCGCTTCGTTGAAGGTTTTTGGCTCCCCCTCGTCAGTAAGCAGAATATATTCTGATCCTGAGTATCTCGGATCTTCGTACTGGAGGTTCTGGCTGTCTGTTGTCATCCAGATCTGTGGATGATCCTGAAGCCTCTAATGGAACAGGCTGCATCTCCCTCTGCTCAACACCTCCTTCCTCCTCTGGTTCTGCTTCTGGTATGTCTTGCACCCTATCATCATTTGTGGCCATTGGTGTTGGTGCTGGGGTTGTGTTTGGATTTGCATCGGTATTGTCGGCACTGGTTTTAGAAGACATCTTGGGCTTTTCAATGTCTTCTATTGTCTGGTCTTCAAGAAACACTACATCTCTGCTTCTGATGACATTCCTTTCCTTCGAGTCCCATAGCTTGTATCCAAATTCCTCATCTCCATAGCCTATGAAGATGCATGGAGTAGTCCTTGCATCGAGCTTCTGCCTGAGCTCCTTGGATAAATGTGCAAATGCTAAACATCTGAATATTCTGAGGTGAGAATATGAGGGATTCTTACCAGACCACACTTTCTCCGGAATCTCGAAGGTCAACGGTACAAATGGTGATCTGTTGATCAGGTAGTAGGTGGCATGAACAACTTCTCCCTAGAATGGATTTGGCAGCTTAGTCATACTGATCATGCTTCTGACTTTCTCCATAATGGTGCGGTTCATCCTTTCAGCGACACCATTGTGTTGTGGGGTGCGTGGAACAGTCCTCTCGTGTCGATTGTTGTGGCTTACGCAGTAGGCATCGAACTCCCTGGAAGTGTATTCGCTTCCATTGTCTGTGCGAAGGCACTTCAGTTTCTTCCATGTTTCACGCTCAACCATGGCATGGAACAGTTTGAAATAGTCCAGGACCTGATCCTTTGTTTTCAGAAAATACACCCGCACTTTCCGAGAAGCATCGTCAATAAAAGTCAGAAAATATTTATTACCGCCTAGTGAGTTTACCTCCAAGGGACCACATACATCAGAGTACACCAGACTGAGTAACTCTGATTTCTTTGTAGAATAGAATTTGAAAGAGACTATGTATTGCTTACCGAATAGACTGTGATTTCAAGGATCCAGAGAAGCATTTTTGGAGACAGTGATTAGATCCTTCTTTGTCAAGGTAGACAACCCTCTTTCACTCATGTGACCGAGTCTCTGGTGCCACAGATTCTGAGAAGCCTCCGGTTCAGCTACATTTAGGCTTTCTGCACATATCTTCACATGAGTCTTGTATAAGGTTCCACAGATGTGCCCTCGGGCGATGACCATGGCAGCTTTTATCATCCTCCAGGTGCCATTGCTGAAGTGGCTAGCATAGCCCTTTTTGTCAAGGGCTACCCCCTAGAGTAAGTTGAGCCGAAGTTCTGGAACATGTCTGACGTCCTTCAGGGTTATTGTATACCCTGCATTTTTCCGCAATTATATTTCACCAATTCCTACTATCTGAGAAGAACTGGTATTCCCCATCTTCACTGCTCCAAAGTCTCCTGCTCTGTATGTTGTCAAGAAATCCCTGTGAGGAGTGACGTGGTAGGATGCTGCAGTATCTACCACCCACTCGACATCCTGAGTTGCGGTGTGAAGGCATGCTTCTTCCTGGCCGGAGCATATAGCTTCATCTACTGTGGTAACTACTAGTGTCTCTGCGTCATTCTTCTTCGGCTGGTTATTGCCTTGTCCCTGCTCCCATTGCAGTTTCCGGCAATTTTTCTTCAAGTGGCCTTCTATGCCACAATGGAAGCACTTGTATGTCTGTTTCCCGCCCTTGGATCTGCCCCTGCTTTTGCTTCTGCCTCTCCTCCCACCTTGATGTTTCTCTGTTGTATTCCTCGCTGCTCCGAGACAAGGGCTTCTGTTTGATCTGAGCCCACGTCTTTTCTTCTAGCTTCTTCATTTGACAGGGCATCATTTACCATAGGCATGGTAAGTTTTCCTTCTGGAGCTGAGTTTCTAAGAGTAACCACCAAAGTCTCCCAGCTATCAAGAAGAGAACTGAGTAGCAAGAGGGCTTGAACTTCATCTGCAAGTTGCATGTCTACTGCAGACAACTGGTTCACCAGGCTTTAGAACTCGTTGGTGTGTTCTGCAACGGAAATTCCACTCTGTAGCTTCAGGTTCACCAAACGCCTCATGATTAAGGCTTTATTCCGAGTTGTTTTGGCCTGGAACATGTCTTCCAATTTCTCAACATTTCATAAGCATATGTGTCATGTGCTACATGGTGGAAGACATTGTGACCAATCCACTGCCTAATCTGACCTAAAGTTTTGTTGTTGAGTTTATTCCAGTCATACTCCTTAACAGACTCTGGTTTCACTCCCTTCAACTCGATGACATCAAACAGATCTTTACAATGCAAAAAAATCTATCATCCGAGGTCTCCAGAGGGAGTAATTAATTGCAGCCAGTTTAATCATTGCACCAGAATGAGAATCCTCCATTTCCATTTTAAGTTTTAAAGTTTAAAGTGAAAATAGATAAAAATTGGGGCTGAATTGCACAAATTCGAGGTCACCGTTGTGTCCGAAATGGTCAAAAATGGTGGAATAGACACTTCGTTGGTCTAAATCCGACACATGGGCTGATTTGTAAATTCCTAAAAGTTCTGGGGCAAAACTGTAAATTTCAAAAGTTCAGGGGGCTAAATGAAATTTACCAGGCTGCTGACGTGGCAGTGCTGATGTGGCACGTGGGAACAGTTTTGCTGATGTGGCAGACACGTGGCACTGACGTGGTGGCTGACTGGACTCGTCTTCAACCTCCAGAGGCGCGTGTAGCGCGTGGCCGAGAATCTTCTTCGCTCGCCGGCGCGTGTTGGCGCGTACGGAGTCTTCCGGCTCTGTTTGGCCGCCGCGAAATACCACCGAGCTCATCTCGACGTGAACTAGCTGATGGTGCCCTCAAATTGGATTTTTGACAACTTTCGTCAGAACCAGTTTTCCGATCGGAAGCTCTGTTAATCGATTTTACGACCCAAAGAATAACTGAAGCTCTGATACCACTTGTTGTGATTCACCGATCACTCTAGAGAGTATTGGAGGAAAACTGAATTGCTATCTATTACTTTCAAGAATAGATTACAAGTTTACAACTAGAAACTTAACAAAAAAAAACCTCACACTCTCTCTGTATTTTCTACACTCTTTGGGATGATTTTCACAAAACTATGGTGCTCATTTTATAGTTGCCAAAACGTGTTGCCATCTTCTTCAACACGTTTTGCTTTTTCCAGCTTCTTCAACAAGTTTTGCTTTTATCAACTTCTTCAACAAGATTTGCTTTTGTCAGCTTCTTCAACAAGTTTTACTTTTGCTTGCTGACTCCAAAAATGGCGAGCTAGGTTGTGGCAGTACGTGAGTTGAGGCAGTGGCTTAAAGTAAGTGGCTTGTTGGAGGGTGTTCTTACATGGGGTCTATGCGTGAAGGTGAGGGCAGATGGTGCGGCGATGGAGGGGTTCTTTTGGTGGGTCTGTGGTGCGGCAATGGAGAGATTTTGGGAGGCTTTTGGCGTGAATCAGCTAGGGTTTTTCTTTGTGTTTTTCGTCAGAATGAGCCAAGGTCAGAAAGGTAAGGTTAAGGGTTCTTTTTATAGGCAAAGGGATGGGTTTACCTTGTGTGAATATGGAATGGATTTGTGTATTAAAGGGTATATCTTTTAATTAGGAATGTCTTTGAATTTGATTTGATTTTTTTCTCTTTTGATGGGGATATGATTTGATTTGTATCTTTTAATTAGGGAATGTATTTTAAATGGATTAGGAAAGTATTTGATGAGATTTCTTTAATTTAGGAAGGAGATTTATTTAATTTTGGAATGAGATTTAATTTAATTTATTTTAATTTGATTTAATTTAATTTTTGACATGTGTTTTAAATGTTTTAATTATTATTGGATGTTATTTAATGGGCTTGGGCTAGGTGGGCGTGTGGCTTTGGTTTTGGGCTAAGGATGTGTTTTGAAACGGAGGTCCAACAAGCAAACCTGCAGCTACTCCAGCGAATTAAATCCAACAATGTGTCAATTCTTGACTCTTCCCTTCCGACGTCCCTTTCCCGCGGTTTCCACAATTAAAGAGGTAGTGTCTCCATACGAGACTCATCATCGGGACTTATATGCAAAAATGCAGTTCCTACAATAACCATTATGAATATTAATCTTTTTATTTGTAATAGAAAGACTTGAGCGTTCTAATCGTTCAAGTATCGAATTAACCCTCAAGGAAGATACATATCTATGTAAAATGTCTTCAGCTACACAGCAAATCATGTCCCCAAAGTATGTAGCTATTGGTCGGGATTGCTACCCCAACCTTACCTTTGTATATCAAAGGACAGCCTATCATGCAGAAATTCGCAGTATACTCAGGATTCAGATCAATCTTTAAATGACCATCTAATAGATTGAAATGAATTTCTATTTTATCAGATATTATAATAAATTAATTTATATCTTGGTTTAGTCGTATATGATCACATCATATAAGGTGTCTTCATTCTCTGTCACCATATGGACGATCCTAGATCAAGGTTGCCATACAATTATAGAATGGACCGCAACTATAGATAAACCACAAACAAAGTACCCATTTTGTTTGCTTTCTATGGACTATTTTAGATTAATAATTCTATACTTAAATCCTCTTGTGTATAAAACTCATACATTAAGTTTGAAGGCATATAAGTAATCAAGGATAAACATGATAATTTACAATATGCGATTTAAATCAAAACAATTGATAAATGAACAATGTACCTTTTATTTTATAACAAATAATTTCGTTTACATTACATGAAGTACATAAATACACTTATAAAGTAAAGTTTCGGTGATTCACTCGAAAATTTAGCAAACGAGCTCAGAATGCAATAAATCTTAAACTGTCAGACTCATTTTTCCGAGACGAGCGACTTTCTTGTTGACTAATTTTCCAAAGTTTGTAATTACAATGAAAACTAATGTAATATACACAAATATTTTGAGGAAAAAAAAAGGCACCACCAAATGGAAGTAGGAGGAAAATATCGGCATTCGCCCGAAGAATATGAGATGCGACACCACCAAAATATTCGTTTGGCCGAGATGCTTCAGATGGTGGCTGGTATTTTCTAATTGGTGGCGCGTGGATAAAGTAGCATCGAACATAAAATGAAAGGGAATACCAATATTCGATCAGCTACAGCGTGGCGCGAGGGCATGAGAGGCTTTGTTTTCATCGACTAGTGGTCGTCGTTCAGCCCATAGTCACCGGTAAGGTGGCACAATCAGGTGAGGGAACTAAAATTTAATTTTTTTTTATTTAGGTTATATAAATACGATGAAACTAAAATTGATAAATTTTAGCCCGTCATATCTCATTGCCATCCCTATCCATAATCTAACCTCATTAGAAAGAATGAAACCAACTGATGTGATTGGAATTACGCAGCAAGTTCCAATTGAGGGGAAGTAATTTTCATTTGAGGATAATATGATTGATATGGTTATGCTTATTCGCATTGAAGAGAAAGATCTTGAAGAAGATTTGGTTGAGATGATGAAATTTATTGGTGATTGCGTAAAGAGTAAATTGGGTAAAGGCAAGTCTCTAATTGTTCATTTTTTAAATTTTATGTATCATCGACGAATCACTCCCAATAGACTCGGCCACTGGTTCGGTTCAGTTCCGATCCAGTTCCCGGTTCAACGTTTGTGGAATCGGAACCAAACCATCAAGAATATATAACTGGGAATTGAAACAGAATCGGAATCGGACTAGATGATTCTGGTCCGCTTCCTGGTTTTTTAATTAATTTTTATTTTTAAAAATAAAAATAAAAATAAGATTTGAAATTATTAATTTGAATTTATATTACACTAAAATAAAAAATTAAATTAAAAATAAAATAGAAGAGCTTGAACTTAAATTGCATATGTATCATTTTGGTGTGAAATGAATCAAAGCGCACGTAGTTCCATTATATTTTTAGATAATTTTCCATTACAAATTTTAACTCATCATCAATATCTTTGCTTGTTGTTCATCCTTCAGCTCTCGTTCCGCTTGCACTTGCAGATGTTGGATAATATGACCCATAGCGTCACTATTTGTACAGATCACGGTGTTGTGGTACAAATTAACTATGTGACAAGGAAATTGCACTCTCATCATTTGTGATTAGATCACCATATATGTATAAATGAAGAGAGGTCAATATAATTAGTTCCTGGATTGAGATGATATGAGACAGTATCAGTCTACGAAGGATTAATCATTAAATATCCCTAGACGGAGTATTATCGAGACAGGACATCGATAATGCGGAATAGGCTAGTATTGCACTTGTGCGCGTTGTGAGGGCACAACGGCATAGTTCTCATATATTTAAGTATTGGATACTTATGCAAGTGCGATAGGAGGTTGTGTTTCACCGATGGTACGGGAAACAGCTTCGCTCTGGATAGACCCCTCGGAATCCCATTGGTATTATGACTATGTGTCTAGGGGAGGCCGAAATAAAGGTAGGTGTGTATAGTCTTAACCTGAGACTTGCATCGCTAATACTTGCGATAATCGGTAGACTTTGGTCTTGGTGGTACAGGGCTTTAACCGTTCTGCGTACACCGCTTCTAGGTTTATCAGAGAGTCGTAGTGTATTGGGTGTGATGTCGAGACGGAAGTATCACTTCAGTCATAGTGGAGATGATGTCATGCAGGATACGGTATTAGTCTCTTTAATGCTGGCCGGCCATCGGGATATTATGACATGGTCATGTATATCCGATTATAGAGACTAGTTACCAGACATCCGACATGTGCTTCGGACGGGGCAGACACTTATCCAGCCCCAGCCCTGGCACGTGACTATCCGATACTGGGCCGATATACACAGTACTACGGTATACTACGCTTGATACAGATCTATGTATCCTGTAAGAATATTTCTGGAGAATTGGGTAGGCATGGCGCTTTGCTAGAAGCCAACCTTGTCTTGTAAATCGGTATAAACATAGTACGAGGTACTTACGTGTTCGGATAATTCGACGACCGTATTTACTGCCAACATATCCGGAGATCTCATGGGTCGCTTCCTGAAGATTCCACGATGATGTATAACTCGCACTTTAATTAATCTGGGATTAATTAGAAGAGAGAGAAAATTAATCTGGGATTAACTGCGGAGATATTTTATCTGGGATAAAATATTAATTAAAGAGAGAGAACGATTAATTTGGAATTAATCGATAAAATATATATTCGATATATTATAAGAAATTGGATTTCGACGCGGAATTAAAATTAGATTTTAATTCGGGCGAACGAATTAATTTAGAATTAATTCGTTAGCGACGTGAATAGTGAATTCGCTAGGCGTAATCATTTAATTACGACGCGACCGAAAATTCGTTAATTTGGAATTAGCGAACCCGAGCCCGAGAGTGATTGCGAGCGTATTCGCATTTCGAATTCGAGCGCGGCACGCAAGTCACATCAAGCGTCAAATCGCTAGTCGCATCAATCGTCAAGTCACTTGTCACTTTGAGTGATGTGACATGACATGTTGTCACTTTATTAAAGTGGATGGATTTGATGTGAATAGTTGATTTGAGTTGATGAAAAGCTTTTAAAAGCTTGAAAATGAATATAACATTATTTATTTCTTGCTTTTTGACTTTTGTATTAAAAAGTAATATATGTTTTATTTATTATTTACTTGGTAAATATATAAAACAAAAGTAAAAGCTTTTCTCTCTCACATGCAAGATTTACGCATCTTTTCCTCTCCCTCTCTTTTCTCTTCTTTCTTCACGGTTTCAAAGCCGATTTTGCTTAAAAATTTTCTGGTTTCACCGAATTTGTGAGAAGCAAAGGAAGAAGTAGTGCTAGCACACACCTTGGGTTATATTATGGTGATAGGGAAACGAATTTGTGAGCTTGGATTTATTTTTGGAGCTTGAAGGTTTGAGCTTCCATGGAGTCATCAATGGCCGAATTTAGGAAGGCATCAAAACAGCCCCAACCGAGCATCACAGCAGCTCAATGGAGTCCAAAACCGTTCTTGAGGGAGGCAAAAACGCAACTTGTTCTTCCTAGCATCAAACCCATCAATGTGAGTATGTATTCCGCCTTACTCCTTTGTGTATTCAACTCGTTTTTATGCATGTTTGTGATCCTTGGGACTTGATTTAAACTCAACAATGGTATCTTGAGCTATTGGTTGCATAAAACGAATTAGGGTTCTTGAGCTAATTTGGGGCTTTTTGATTTAAGCATGATTTTGACAAATTGTTTTTTTAAGAATGCTTGTATATGATTAAATTAGTTATATGTAATCAATTTGAAGAAAATTGATTGGATTGATTTTCCCCAATTTGCTAATGTTGGCCAAAACTTTAATTTGGAAAAACTCAATTTGAGCATCAAATGATTAAATTGTTTAGTATAGTATGCTTGAATGAGGTTGAATTGATGTTGTGCATAATCAATTTCATGAAATTTGGTTGGATCCATTTTTCCCCAAATTTTGGGCATGACAAATTTGGGTAAACTTGATTTTGAGCATGTTTAATGAAATTTGATGATTTAGAATGCTTGAATGTTGTTTAATTGATGAGATTGATTAGATCAATTTGATGAAAAATGTTTGGAACAATTTTTCCCCAATTTGCTTGTGATGGCCGAATTTGGCAAGCTCCCTAATGTCTTGGTTTTTTTATTTTTTGTTCATTGGATGACTTGCAAATCATTTGGGGATGTTGAATTTATGTTTAATTTGGTTCAATTGGATTGAATTTGATTTGGGCATATTTTTCCCCTTTGGCCGAGACACTTGAAGCATGAAATTGGGTTTGATTTTGATTTAATTATGTTGGACATGATTAATTGATGTTAAGCATGATTAATTGGACAAATTTGATGTTTTGGAAACTTTGATTTGGGTAATTAATAATGCTATGCACTTTGTTTAATTGAATTGTAAAATTGGATTTTGTAATTTAATTAAAATGGGCCTTAAAATTGGATTTGGGCTTTTTAAGTTGTTATTGGGTTTATTGGACTTTGTTGTACAAAGTTGGTTTAGGCCAAAATTGGTTGGATCCAATTAGGCCCAAAACCGCTTCCAAAGGCCCAAATGCAACTAATAACCTTTAACGTTAATTGGGCCTAATGGGCCTAAATTAATTTATGGGCTTATGGGGTAACTCTGGATTGGACTTCGGTTGCGGTTTGACCCGAGTTGACCAAAAGTCCACGCCTGAAGAAATTAATTAAAAGCCCATTGGACTTTAATTAAATTAATATTGGATATTAATCGGGCTTTGAGACCCGTAACGATTAAATTTGGAATTTAAGTCGTAAAGGTTTATTTTATAAAGTGTAATATTTAATTTGGAATTAAATAATGAATTAGAATTAAATGCGTATTAAATGGATTTAATTATGTAATTTAATTTAATTCGTAGAAATCGTACTTTGAGTACGTGTTCGCAAACGAGTTTGACTCGAACAAAATCAAATCTTGTTTGAACATTGGATGATCACTAATTATCAAGATTAATTAATTTGATTGATTGATTGATAACATGCTTGTATGATACATGGTTGTGATGTTTGAATAATGTATATCGGATGGATATTAGCAGGGTGGGGCAATTTTAGAAATTGTTGTAATAAATTTGATTTATTAATTGGACCTGCGAGTCCAGCCTTATCTCCTATTCTTTGTATTCTCTTCTCACCTATCCCCTCTATGTATATGAGGTTTCTTTAGAAGTGTAGTGTAACAGGTAGAAGAAATATTAGTGCTAGCGGGAGAGAGAAAGTGAGAGATTTGATCTAGGATCAATGTAAAATATCCATCCGCATATCATTATTATTTTATCATATGCGGTTTATTATGTGTTTAGAATGCATGTTTAAGGGTGTATGATGATGAGACCTTAACAAAGATAATAAATTGGTAGCCAATTGCACGCGAAAAACCCTCACAAAATATCATGCGTTTTTCCTTCCATTGAGTGATTCTTACTCAAGATCTGAGATTGGCAGGGTTGTTGGCCAAAGTCAAGCCCTTGTCCGTCAAAGATGTGTTTTTAATCACGAGGCTTTGTTCCATATCGGTGTCGTGTCCAAGTTGTGGTTTGTTGGCCAAAGTCAAGACCACTTCTTGTCCATTGACATTGATTACGAAGCTTCCATGTCAATGGGTCCGCGCTTGACTGGGATCACTAGGTTTTGTTGTGCCAAAGCCAAGGCCTAGTTAGGCTATATAAGATATATGTTTGGGACTTGGATGTCCACCTACTGGATCTAGGAGTTGGATGAGATCCAATTGATCTTAGATCTACCTAGTTAATTATCATACAATTTGTTGGCCAAAGTCAAGATTGTGTGATATTTAACGGGATCCTAGCCCACTAGGAAACAACGGTTTCCCGAGTACTCGACAGATGGTTAGAGGCTCGACGAAAAATAGTGGGAGGTAATTGAATTTGCATACTCGTTCAATTACTCGCCATACGCGCTCATTTAAATTATTTCGTCATTAGATTAAATGTTAGTTGGACTAATATTTAAATTGTTGTTTTAATAAACAGTTGGACTGTATTATACTTGATTATATATAATTGGATTATATTAATCAATATATTTGAATTAATTAATTTCAGTTTACAGTTGATTTTATAATTGGATTATAGTAATCATGTAATTGAGGTTAATTAATTTGGATTATATTTGATTATATAGTTGGACTATTATAATCATTATAATATATATAGTACCACTAATCGTTGATTAAATAGTTGGACTATTGTAATCAAGATAAAATTGAAAAGTTGGATATTTAAAATATAATCTGGGATTAAAATATTTTAAATGATTTAATTTTCAAATTGGGAATAAATAATAGGTTACTTTATTTGATAAAATAACTTATTATACCTTAAGCCCAAAATTAAGCAAAATAAGTAGAGCATAAAATCTTTGAAAGATTTATGATGATGATGACTTTAATGCTTAATTTAATATACTTGTCATAAATCTAATTTTAGATTTAAGAAGTATTAAAATTGCAATTTATAATTCTTGGAGAATTAATTGACTATTCTAGAGGAGATAAAGTCAAAGTTTGCAATTGGGCATGTAGCCGAGGTGCACATCGTTTCGATATTCTAAAACCCAAGGCTTGGCCTAAGTTTCTGAAATATTAAAAGGATAATTGACATATCCCAAAGTGACTACCATTTGGATATGGCAGACACGAAGGAATTAAAGAAAGGGCAAGGCTCTTACTTTGAAAATGTTTGTCTTAGTTATGTTCACAGCTAGTATTGAAATTAGATTTTAAATACTTAGTGTGGTACATAAAATATATGTATTGATGTTCAGAATCTGCTTTGAGCAGGATACTGACTTCAAGCTGAGATTGCTCTGCGAATCGGAAACGGGACGAAAGTCGCTGTTTCGACCGTAGATACCTAAGTTTAGGAACTACCCTTCGGGTGTGCACTTAAATTAGGAACTGTTATAATGTAACTAGTTTGACTAGAGACATTATCTCTATATCAGTGTTTAATCCATTGTGGATAAACCTTTATATTCTAGAACACTAAGTGTTTCATTATATAAAGATGATACTGAGATAAACACATTAGATGTGAATAACAGAATTTATATTTTGAATATAATTAAAATCTCAAACATATAAAATGACAAATAAATAGCTCAAATTGATTTGATCAATAGAGACTTATTTGTGGCATTGTTGTCTGGGACACAATTATACAAGACTCGTATATCCACACTTTGAAGAGTGGATACTAGGACTGATTTGACTATTCAAATAAAGTCTACGAATCTAGTTTGTTAGGTAAAGTACCTAAAACACTGTTTACTTGTAATAGTGTAAGTGCCACTGATCTGTTAACCCTATTCATGGTGAAGTAAGTGGGCCCATATCTAGCTAGGCTAGATGTGAACATGAATATTTCGTTACCTTAACGGTGTGGC
Organism: Zanthoxylum bungeanum; assembly: GCA_019454045.1. Lineage (NCBI taxonomy): Eukaryota > Viridiplantae > Streptophyta > Magnoliopsida > Sapindales > Rutaceae > Zanthoxylum > Zanthoxylum bungeanum. Next base: position 33,426 of record SKCR01009294.1, read on the forward strand.
ATCACGTTATGGTTATGTGTTTCTTTTGAAGAACACAAATCAGAAACTTTTAGAGTTTCGACACGAAATAGACAAACAGATCGGCTATAGTATTATACCGTCACGGTAAGACCGTAATGAAGATACTTAAGCAATAAGTTTCTTATATACTTGAAAGAGTATAGTATTCTTTCAAATGAGGACTCCTCCCGAGACACGTCAGTTAGACGGTGTGTCCGAACAAAAACCAAATTTGTTGGACATGATATGGTTTATCACGAGTCGCTCTGAGCTACTATTTCCTTCAACGGATAAGTTTTAAACAGTGCAATAACTTATTTAGAATAAGGTTCCATATAAATGTTTGACGATTACATATTAATATGAACGGGAAAGAAACCGGGTTTCTCATTCCTGATAATTTGGGTATGCCAGGCATAACGTTTGGATGATACCAAACTAAGGATCCAAATTGGATAAGTGCCAATATATGTTATCCTAAGGGAAACCATAAGTATAGTACTTATACATCTCATCAGAGAACAATTAGATTGTTGCTCACCATGCAGTTTTCCTGAGAGGAATACAGACATGCAGTGGTAAGTGGGAGGATAGTAAAACTCGATGAAAATCGGAGTAATACTATTCAAGGCACCTATTCCTAATGGAACATAAATAGTTCATCAATGATGAAACTATTCCATTAATCTTCGAGTACACAAGAACCGCGTAGATCGGATAGAGTCAGAAAACAACCTAGGGTATGAGTTTTTCTGATCTAACCTCATAAAGATGTCAATATTATGAAGGTATATCCACCGATTACGTTTTGAGGAAGTGATACAAGGTATCGACTCCCTATTATGGCAAAGTGCCATGAGTCCGAAATGGATTCCATGTTTAGCAACTATTTTTGATACTAGTTGTTGTACCACAAGGCATTGCGCCTATTGCTACATTAAACGTCTTCAAGAAGACATACATGGAAGGCAACATACCAACGTACAAAGCTGGGCTTTTCACGGAAAGGTATCGTTATCAACATTGTGTTAATAACGGTTCAACCTTTTACCTGTTGCCATGGTAAATCCATTTTGAAGATGCTTGTTGATAACTGCGTATTTCATTTATGAAATGTGTCAGTTATAGATCAAAATCGCTTTCCTGAAAAGGAAACCTTTTGGAGAATGTTTATAACATTCTGACGATTTTTGTAAACCAACAAACGAGGTTTGCAGGTTATTCGATCCATGTTTGGATTGAAGCAAGCATAGGTTCTAGGATTATCGTTTTGATGTAATCATAATGGTTTATGATTCGACTCAAAACGAAATAATTCTTGTTTATATAAGGAGGTTAGTGGGAGAGCACTGACAATGAAATTCCCATAAAACAATCGGTGAAAGCTTGGCTTTCATAAGAAATTCTCCGTGGAATTCTGGGGAGTAACAACCTTTATTCAAGGAATAAAGATCTACAGGGATAGATTTGGAGTTGTTAACACTCTCTGGAAATTGTACATTTAAAATGTACTTGATATGATGTCTCATACCCTTTGAGCATATGGAGTCACAATCAGGACAATCCAAGTGATAGTCATTGGATTGAAGTTAAGGACATCTATTAGTATCTTAGAGAACTAAAGATGCTGTCTTAAACTATGGAGAATGAGAACTTGAAGTGACTGGGATCACTGCTGCAAGTTTCCAAACGATTAAATAATACGGTACTATAAAGTTTGAACACGGGACAGTGAGCTGGAAATATTCTGGGCAAAATAACTGTTGCCGAATAAACAACAATGCGGATTATTGCTGCAGCTGAGGCAGCAATAGAAGCCATTTGGATCGATAATAAATCTAATTAGATTAGATATAGTTCTTTTAGCAACTGAGCTAGGCGTCAGCACAGGCTAAAGAATTAATGGTCTCATCGACGATCCAGATATATACTTCTATATTCATCTGATTCGTTCGGATCATACATCGTGGCGATGTGATGATCGTATAAATCGCGTCAGAAGATAATTACGCAAATCCGCTGACGAAACCCTTTCCTCAGCAATTTGAGCGAACCGTACATAGTTCGGGTGTTAGACACTCGAGTGACTGGCTATGTGCCAAGTGGGAGATTGTTGGATAATATGACCCATAGCATCACTATTTGTACAGATCACGGTGTTGTTGTACAAATTAACTATGTGACAAAGAAATTGCACTCTCATCATTTGTGATTAGATCACCATATATGTATAAATGAAGAGAGGTCCATATGATTAGTTCCTGGATTGAGATGATATGAGACAATATCAGTCTACGAAGGATTAATCATTAAATATCCCTAGCCGGAGTATTTCGAGACAGGACATCGATAATGCGGAATAGGCTAGTATTGCACTTGTGCGTGTTGTGAGGGCACAACGGCATAGTTCTCATATATTTAAGTATTGGATACTTATGCAAGTGCGATAGGAGGTTGTGTTTCACCAATGGTACGGGAAACAGCTTCGCTCTGGATAAACCCCTCGGATCACATTGGTATTATGACTATGTGTCTATGGGAGGCCGAAATCAAGGTAGTGTGTATAGTCTTAACCTGAGACTTGCATCGCTAATACTTGCGATAATCGGTAACTTTGGTCTTGGTGGTACAGGGCTTTAACCGGTTCTGCGTACACCGCTTCTGGGTTTATCAGAGAGTCGTAGTGTATTGGGTGTGATGTCGAGAC
>SKCR01009295.1:0-36083 GCA_019454045.1 Zanthoxylum bungeanum
CTATCGTTTTGATGTAATCGTAATGGTATATGATTTAATTCAAAACGAAAATGATTCTTTTGTATATAAGGAGGTTAGTGGGAGCGCACAGACAGTGAATGTCCTAAATAATGATGATATATCATTTCTTGGAAATGATATTCCCGTTAAACAATTGGTGAAAGCTTGGTTTTCATGAAAATTCTCCGTAGAATTCTTGGGAGAGACAACTTTTATTCTAGGAATAATGATCTACTATGATAGATCTAAAAGTTGTTGGCACTCTCTGAGAACTCGTACATTGAAATAAATATACGCGACCTGGTGTCTCATATTCTTTGAGCATATGGAGTCACAATCAGGCCAATCCAAGTGATAGTCACTGGATTGATGTTAAGAACATCCTTTAGTATCTTAGATGAACTAAGGATGCTTTCTTAAGCTATGGAGAAGGAGAACTTGAAGTGACTAGGTTCACTGCTGTAAGTTTCCTAAACGATAAAAATGACTATAAGTCGTAATAAATGTACTATAAAGTTTGAATTACGGAACAGTGAGCTGGAAATATTCCAAGCGAGATACTGTTGCCGAATAAACAACAAAAGCGGAATATTGATGCAGCTGAGGCAGCAATAGAAGCCATTTGGGTCGATAATAATCCTAATTAGATTAGGAATAGTTCTGTTAATAGCTGAGCTAGGCTACAACACAGGCTAAAGAATTAAAGGTCTCATCAACGATCCAGATATACTTCAAATATTCATCTGATTCATTCTGATCATACATCGTGGCGATGTGATGATCGAATAAATCGCATCAGATGATAACACTACAAATCCGTTGACGAAAGCATTTTCTCGACAAAATTTGAGCGAACCGTACATAGTTCGGGTGTAGGACACTTGAGTGATTGGCTATAGGCCAAGCTGGAGATTGTTGGACAATTATGACCCATAGCATCACTATTTGTACAGATCATGGTGTTGTTGTACAAATTAACTATGTAATAAAAATTAATTGCTCTTTGAGTGAAGTGATGGAAGTCACATCAAGCGTCAAATCACTAGTCAATCAAGTGATGGAAGTCACATCACTTTGAGTGAAGTGATGCTGTCATCATTGATTGATGTGAATAGTGATGTGAGTTGTTGTAGGCATTTATTGCCATTTTGGCTCCAAAAATTGGTTGACGTTTTTGAAAGGCATATACCAAATTTTGGAAAATTGATTAGGTAATTGTTTTAGAAACACATAAACTAACTCAACATAACACCTCTCTCTCTCTCTCTCTCCTCCCTCATTCTCCCAAAATTCGGCCTTGGGCCAATTTTCTTCTCTCAAAAAATCCTTAAATGCCGAGAGTTGAAGAAGAAGCTTAGGAAGATTTGTGGCAAATTTTCCAAGGTGCTAGCACACATTTGGAGTCTTACAAAGGTGATAGGGAAACCCACACATGGGCATGGACCTTACCCAAAGCTTGGAGCTTGAAGATTCAAAATGGAGGCAAAAACTGTGAGCTTCATGGAGGAAAAGCTTGAAGATTTTTGTTGTTCCTCGCATCGTAAAAGCCGATCTTTGTAAGTATGATTCTGCCATACTTCTTATGAGTATTCACACATGATTTCTATGCTTAATGATCTTGGGACTAACCTAGAAACCCAACACATGTTAGTAGACTCGGCGCATGTTAGGCGTCGCGACACAGAAGGCTTGCGTGTCGTGACGCGCCAAATTACCAAAATACCATTTTGTCATTTTTTTCTCATTTTAAGCCCTAAATTGCTTCCAATGCTTCCCAAACTTTATTTATCTGCAAAATAACAATAAAACACATCAAAACATTCACAAAACTCAAGAAACTATACATAATATTAGGTTAAATGAGTGGAAAATAGTGATATAATTACCACTCATCACACCCCCAAACCTAACATTTTGCTAGTCCTCGAGCAAAACAGTAAAATAAACATCTTTAAAATAAAATTAAACTAAGCCACTTTCGTAGGGATCACGGTTGCATTTAGCGTATGCAACAAGCCTTTAAACCCCTAGTTGTCCCTAGTGGACGAGTTGTAGTCTCGTGTGGGTTTACAGTAACGATACCTACAAACGTCAAACAAATGCACACAAAAGCAAAAAGAAAATAAAACTAATGCACACAAAAGCAAAAAGACACGAGAAAAGAAAAGAAAAGAAAATGATAGATATGTAAATACCGTCCTCAGAGAATATCTAGTATCAAAGTTAGAGGAACCTTCAAAACGAATATTTCTACAAAAATCCATTCTATTGAACAAAATATCTAAATCAGACTCAAAGTGTGTGTGTGAATAATTCTGCAAACAGCTTCGATTCTAAGTTGTAAACTCTGTGATTTCGTCTCAACTTTCAGTAGTTAATGGGTCAAACCAACCTGAGTATCTAAAATTGTTCTGTCTACTACAATCAGCACAGGTGAGGTATGTGATTTTTCTGATTTTTTTTATTTATATACAACATCTTTGATCCATGTAACGAGCTTTGGATCAGTGGCTCCTAAACCAGATGGTTTTAGGGCACTAGGTGTTAAAACACTCATACGGACTTAATCACTCGGATCACGGATGTTTAATAAACTAACACAAGCTTTCCCGTTTGACGCGAACTATCACTGCTTACTGAGGCAAGATGCCCGGTTACTAAGTACTTGCTTGGTTTAGTTTATTTTTATTTTTTTTTTTTTTATTTTTCTTTCTTTTTTTTTTTTTACAGACCTCACATAATAAATAATGTAAACAGAAACTCAGGCAAACGGTCATTCATCAACCATCGATTATTTTAACTAGTCACTTATTATCTAACTGCTTACAAAACTATTTTTTTTAAGTGCGCACGAGTCTGACCTAGATATGAAATTCAAAATAGGGATAAAAGTGAAATTAGCATTTATGTTTTCCTAAAACTTTTTAACTAAACAAACAATCAAATCATTGGACTTTTTTTAAAACACACTCAAACACACACAAAATGCAGAAGATAAAAATGCTGGAATGAAAAAGCAAAAATAAAACACACAACATGCAGAAAAGAGAAATAAATTTTTTTTGACCGAATTGAAAAATTAAAAACAAATAACCCTCACCCCCAAACCTAAATCTAGCATTGTCCCCAATGCGTTACAAAACCAAAATAAAAAGAAGGGAACAATAGTACCTGAGTTTTTCAATCATCAGCCTCCTCCTCCTCGCTGTCGATATTTGGATATGGTGGAAACTGGTCATCTTGCATCCCCAAATGTCATGCCATTTGTTGGAGCAGCTGAACCATGTATTCCTGCTGAGATTCCAGTCTTGTGACTCGTTGGGTTAAGGTACGAGGCTGGGATGATCTGTGTGGTGGTTGAGGCGGTTGTGGTGTAGGTGTAGAAGAGGATGATCCGGCATGAACTTGTCTCTCTATACGAAGTTGCTGGATGATGCGGGCTGTTAATGTAGTCATGGGCTGTGTTATCTCCTCTATAGGGTCAACAACGACCATGGCCAGTGTGCACAAAGATGAAATCAAGTAGTAATATAACAGGCCCGCCTGTGTTGATCTCGCAGCCCAAACTATATTGGTAGCAATCAGATGACCAACATTGATTGTGTCGCCTTCCAGTATACAATATAGCAAAATCATCTGTTCCTTTACGACATAAGTAATGTGAGTCCCAGGTAGTAAATTTTTTGTCAGGAAGTGGAACCACATTTTAGCTTCAAGTTTTAGCAACTTCGAGCTCATCTTCAAATGTTCCCCATTGCTACTCATGACCCACGCAGCATTAGGGATGCACAAGGTCTCAGTTAGATGAATGATGTCAATATCTTCCCTTATTACCGAATATTCATCGTCCTCCATATCTGCCAACCCATAGAACTCATTGATAGTTAATGCATCAAATTTCACTTGTTGTCCTCTCACCATTACCACATACGCTTGATGCTCGTAAGCATTAGTGTAAAACTCACGTACAATAGTAACAAAAGCGGAGTGAGGCTGCTGGTAAAGCTTATGCCATTGTCTGGTAGCAATTACCCTATCTATCTCGGGAAATAGTCCGGGGTTGATTTCAAAACCCCTCTCTATAATAGAAACCTTTTTATTCATTCACTCTTCATACCTCTTCTCAGCAGCTGCCGAAACAAACTTAATATCATCAAAACTAGGTCTGGCAGATGTTGAAGCCCTAGATCTCTTTGGTGCCATTCGCAGTTTCAAGAAACTTTTGACAGGGTCTCTAAAAACTCAAAATCTCCCCAAATTCACCCTAAATCTAACACTTCAAAAATCACAACAATGTCAAACTTTGCCCTCAATTCTACGAAATTCAATCGATCATTCAATCCTCAAATCAGAAATCTGCCAATTTCTCACTGCCAAACTTCCAAGTTCTCAACCCTTCAATTCACTTTAAGCAAAATTTACCAAATTAACAACCCACACACTTAATTAATCCTTCAATTTTTGGTTATCCTATCTTTCTAACCAGAAACTTAATAAAAAAAATGAAGATTAAAGATAGATTTTACCAAATACGAGTTGTTACACTCAGATCCGAACAATGAAAGTGATGAAATATTGCCTTGAAGAACCGGATCTTGAAACTTGTGGGTCTCGGTTGTGGGAAAATCGAAGGAGATGGATGGAAGTTTGAGGTTGTTCACTTGATTTGGTGAGTTTTACTGATTTTGGATGAAGATTTCGGTGTTTATTTGGTTGGATTTGGTGACTTTTGAAAGGAAATGCCGAGAAAAAAAAGGTGAGAAGTGCAGAAACTGACTAGCGCCTGCTGGTTTAAGGGTTGATGTCGAACACGTGTCGCGATGCGAAAACTGTTCTTGCGTAGCGACGCTCAGTTTCTAGGGTTAGGGTTTGTGTTTTGAGGCTTTTGTGTCGCGACACGCAGGGTTTTCGTGTCGCGACGCGGGATTTTTTTTTTTTTTTGGCAAAACCAAGTCTTTTGACGAATAAATCCACTGGGACGCGTCTCAAGAGCTAACTCATTACTCGGCCGTCTTTACTGGATTAACTTTATATCCTCGCGATTTTGTCAAATTTATTTCATGAAAATCCCGCTTGCACTGGCTTGCTTTGTCCTAAAATATTTCGTCTTTATTTTTCCTGCAAAAATAACACAAAATTAAAAATTCTACAACATGTATACACAAAACAATAAAATAAATAAATAAAATTATTGAATGGGTTGCCTCCCTGCTAGCGCTAAATTTTTCATCTTCAGCCAGACGTGACTGAAATCCATCTGTCAAGAGGTTTCAGTGTGGTTTTGGATGTCCGATTAAAGACAATCTCGTGTACGTTACTTTTGAATGGTCTCTTCCAACGGTAAAGTGACAAAAAGAATTTTGTCTCATTCAATGCTTGTGCCATCTTTTTTATATTTGTTGCTCCAATGGTTCCTAAAAAGAAAGAAAGAAAATCAGGAGGTCTCGTATGATGCTTGATTTGGAATGGAAGTTCCATTCTGTCAAGCTTCTGGGTGATATCTTTGATTTGTACCCCCCCAAAACAGTGATGTTTCTCTTGAATGCACTGGATCTTCAATAAGGTCAAACATTTGCTCCTCAATTTGCTCTCCTTCTTGCTCCACCTTTTCTTCACAGATGAATTTTAATATTTCCTCATTCAGTTCTTCACTTGTCATCTGTGAAATTCATGCTTCATAAGTATCACCCTGAGAATGTAAAGAGATGTCAGATTTTAGGTCTTCATCATCTGATATGACTGGCTCAGGTAGCTTGTTTTCAAACATTAGTGCAAAGCATTCTCCAAGATCTTCATTTTGAGGATGGAAAGTTTCATCCTCCTTTGTTGGTGCAGTTGGTACAAATAGCTCAGCTTTTTCATCATCGTCAGAGTCAGAATAATAAAAATCAAACAGAGACTTTGCTGGTTTGGGCTCCTGAACTGATACCTCAGATTCATGATACTGCTCAGCCTCCTCCTCTGCTAAAGTGTCATCATGAAATTCTTGGTACTCGAAGGTTTCATCAGTGTCATCTGAAAATGCTCCTTGAGGTATGTAGCTCTGGTTTTCTGTTAATTGTCTAATTTGATCTGTCATTCTCTGAATGGATTCTGCTTGACTCTGAAATTGTGCATCAATTTGAGCTTCCCGTTCCTTGAACCAATCTATGAGCATGTGAATCATCTGATCTTCCTCTGATGGTTCTGGTTCTTGATGAAAATCGTAGGTGGATGGTGGATAAGATGGAAAATGTGGTTCTGTGAAATATGTTGATTCTTCGTACCTTGAATGATTTTGATAATTATGCCAACCTGAAAGGTATATGCATTGATCGCTCGGGTGGTTACAATCGCATATCTCACATCTCCCCACTGCGTTCTGATGAGCAAATGTAGTATTGCTTGGTTCTGGCATCCAATGATAGTTGTTGGGATGGACAACAGGCCTCAGAAAACCGGACTGTTGCTCCCTGATTTGGGGTGTATCTTCTTCTAGTAAAGCTCGTAATCTCTCAATCTCCCAATAATATTCAATTTTTCAACCACCTGAAAACAAAAGAAAGAAATAAAAATTATAGATAAAAATAAAGAAAATTAGATACAAGTAAATTAGATAGCTTCAAAATTAATAACTCAAGAAAAATAAGTCCCGGGCAACGGCGCCAAAAACTTGACCGGCGTAATCACACGCGTATAACGCAAACGCACGTATCGTTCAAGTAGTATAAAAATATCGATCCCACGAGGACTTAATTTCTTCTGTTGTTATTAATTATTGATACCATTTATTTACAGGTATCTAATTAAAGGGAGAAGGGATTGATTGCTTTTGGTTGGTTGAATGTGGATTTTTTAAATAAAGACAAAAGAAAATACTAAGGAAAAATAAACAAAAGACACAAAAATCTAAGGTTGTGATTCCACACAATATTATTCTAATGATGAATTGATTCTCTTATATATGTGTAATAAATTAGTTTGCTAACCTGGAACACAAAGTTATGCAAAAGTCTCTTCCGATGGTCAGATGCAAATACCCAAAATAACCCAATTAATCATATTCATATGTTAAATCAAGTTACCTGAATTCATTAAGTTCAAGTTCCAACTATGGCTACCCCCGCCCAACAAGTATATTCCTATCCAGTAAGGAAATCTATTAAAGAGTTATATATCCTCTAGGAAGATCGTGAGCTATTGAATCTAAGGCTGAAACCTAAAATCCATTTTCCAAGTTCATTTTAAGTTTACCACGTCAATCTTATTGGTGATCAGACAACAATAAGCATTAAGCTTAAGACTCAATAAACAAACTAAAAATTACCCAATATATAATTAAATCAATTATTAAGCTTATGAATATTATGTTTCATCACTTCCCTATAATGAAAAGACAAATGCTGGGGTTGGAGGATTCGCATTTAACATTTCATATCTAGGACTCTCACTCACTTAGTATATATATAATTATTTTCTGTTCTGCTTTCTCAGGAATTAATAATGTTAAACATTTAAAACCAGTCATATAGGCGGTAATCCATTTAGTCCAATTACACCCGCCATATAGGCGGTAATTATCTGTCACATAAAGACCAGCCATATAGGCGGTAAAGTAATTTATATTTAAACCGACCATATAGGCGGTAATAAAGTTTGCCATTAATTAATCTGGTTAAATTATAATTTAAATATTATAATTAAGTGAGATTAACCTAGATAATTATATTAAATGTTTCACATTTTACCCCCCGCGGAAATTTAACTGAAAAATATAAAAAAAATGAAAAATGAAATATTAAAATTAAATTAAAAATAAAAATACATAATTTAATTATTACAATAATTTACAAAAATAGATGCAATCCTTAAAAACTAGGAAAAATCCTAAGGAAAGCACGAAATCAAATGAGGTGCAAATGGCTAAATTTATAGGCAATCTGGTCGTCCGCGAGTCGCGACGTGAAATTCCTTCTTACGTCGCGACGCGGCGACTTGTTGACTAGTCAAACGCGTGTGGGATTGTTGTCTTGCTGACGTGGGATGCGATTTGACTTGTTGACTGCTGACATGGCAAGCGGAATCTGTCGGCCCAATAAAATTATGACACGTGGCACGCGTAAAGATTCGGTCCACTGAGATGCTGACACGTGGCGACCGTTGATTAGCTGATGAAGACGTGGTGACACGTGGCACATTGACTCGGTTGGATACTGACGTGGCTGACACGTGGGCGACACGTAGATGACACGTGGCTGACACATGTCACGCGGTTTATGTGGCTGAATAAGAAGCTGACACGTGGCACGCGTATTGTCGGCACCATAGGATTGTGACACGTGGCATGTGCACGTTAGTAGATCTACTCTGATGTTGACACGTGGCAGGCGCATGTTAGCACGGTGCATGTTAGCAAACTTCTCAGATAGTGACATGTGTCTCCGGCGCATGTTAGCAGACTCGGTGCATATTAGGCATCGCGACGCATAAGGCTTGCACGTCGTGACGCGCCAAATTACCAAAATACCTTTTTGTCATTTTCTTTTTTTTAGCTCCAAATTGCTTCCAATGCTTCCCAAACTTTATTTATCTGCAAAATAACAATAAAATACATCAAAACGTTCACAAAACCCGAGAAACTATACAGAATATTAGGTTAAATGAGTGGGAAATAGTGATATAATTACCACTCATCACATATCCCAAGATGTCTGCCTAAACTGTGGCAAACGGGGTCACTGGAAGCGTGACTGCCTTATGGACAAGGTAGATATGAAGGAAGTGAAGGCGGGACAAGGCTATGGCTTCAGGTATGTTTGTTATAAACATGTCCACTACCAGTTTTAAAATTGGATTTTGATACTGGATGTGGAAAATACATATGTACTGATATACGGGATCTGCTGATTAGCAGGAAACTGGCTTCCGATGAGATCGACATGCAAGTCGGAAATGGGACGAGAGTCACTATTTGGGCAATAAGAACCTAAGTTTTGGAACTACCCTCGGCATGTACTTAAATTAAGAGACTGTTATAATGTACCTAGTTTGACTAAGAATATTAACTCTGTATCTAGTTTAACCCCGTTTGGGGTATACCTTTATGTTCCGAAACACCAAGTGTTCTATCTATAAAGATGATATTGAGATATACACATTAGATGTGAATAACAGTTTTTATATTTCGAATATAAATGAATCTCAAACATATAACATGACAAACAAAAAGGCTCAAACTGAGTAAATCAAATGAGACTTATTTGTGCATTGTTGTCTGGGACACATTAGCAAGACTTGTATATCCACACTTTCGAAGAGTGGATACTAGGACAGATTTGATCCTAATTCAAATTATGTCTGTGAATCTTGTTTATTAGGCAAAGTGCCTAAAACACCTTTTACATGATAATCATAGTGACGCAAGTGGGCCCATGTCTAGCTAGGCTAGAGGTGGATATGAATACTTCGTAACCTTTACGGATGTGGCATCGCGTTATGGTTATGTGTATCTTATGAAACACAAGTCGGAAACTTTTGAGAAATTGAAAGAGTTTCGACACGAAGTAAGAAAACAGACCGATAATAGTATTAAAACATTGCGGACCGTGGTGAAGAATACTTAAGTAATAAGTTTCAAGATTACTTGAAAGAGTATAGTATTATTTCACAGTGGACTCCTCCCGGAACACCTCAATTGAGAGGTGTGTCCGAACGGAGAAACCGAACTTTGTTGGACATAGTAAGGTTAATGATGAGTCGCTCTGAGCTACCAATTTCATTCTGAGGATATGCATTAAACAGTGCAATACTAATTTTGAATAAAGGTTCCGTCAAAATCTGTTAGACAGACTTCATATTAGATATGAACAGAAAGAAACCGGATTTCTAATTCCTGAAGATTTGGGAATGATGGGCATATGTTTGGATGATACCAACTACAACCCAAATTGGATAAGTGCCCATTTGTAATTGGTTATCCTAGGGAAACCAAAGTATAGTACTTATACAACTCACAAGAGAACAATTTATTTGTTGTTCTCCATGCGATTTTCCTAAGAGGAATTCCTATTTGCAGTGGTAAGTGGGAAGAAAGTAGAACTCGATGAAAATTAGAGTGATACTATTCCAGGCACCGATCCCTTACGAAACATGAACAGTTCATCAGGGATGAAACTGTACCATAATCTTCGAATACACAAGAACCGTGTATGTCGGAGAGAGTCAGAAAATAACCTGGGAGGTATGGGTTTCTGATCTCACCTCATGTAGATATTAATCTTATTGAGGAAGATGGACCGACTACGTATGAGGAAGTGATATAAGGTATCGACTCTATTTAGGCAAAGTTCCATGAAGTCCGAAATGGATTCCATGTATACAACCAAGTTTGGACACTGGTTGATATACCAGAAGGCATTGTGCCTATTGGTACTAAATGGGTCTTCAAGGAAGACAGACATGGATGGCAACATACAAATGTACGCAGCTAGGCTTGTACAGAAAGGGTATCGTCAACGACATAGTATCGATTACGATGAAACTTTTTCACCTATTGCCATGATTAAATCCATTCGGATAATGCTTGCTATAACTGCATATTTCGTTTACGAAATATGGCAGATGGACGCCAAAACCGCTTTCCTTAACGGAAACCTTTTGGAGGATGTTTGTATGCAACATCCTGAAGGTTTTGTCGTACCAAAACATGCAAACAAGGTTTGCAAGTTAAATCAATCTATTTATGGATTGAAGCAAGCATTGCGTTCTTGGAACCAGCATTTTGATGTAATCATAATGGTATATGATTTAATTCAAAACAAAGATGATTCTTGTGTATATAAGAGGGTTAGTGGGAGCGCACTGACAATCATTGTCCTATACATTGATGATGTATTGCTTCTTAGCAATAACATTCCCATACTATAATTGGTGAAAGCTTGGCTTTTATAGAATTCTCCATGGAATATGATGAGCGGAAAATATATCAATATTTACCGCCCCTTTTACTTAATATTTTGTTTAGTTTCTCGGGTTTGATGAATGTTTTGATGTGTTTTAGTTTATTTTACATATAAAATAATATTGGGACACAATGAAATCATTTAGGACGAAATGTGGGTCAAATAAGGGTAAAAATTGGACTTGACATATTAATTTTGGAGATTGGAAACTTGAAAGGGCGTTTCAACGAAGTGCAGTTTTGGAAATTCCAGTTTTACGCATCTGTCGTATTTTGGGCATAACTGTTTACTCCGATATTGGATTGAGCTGATTCAAGTTCCATATTAAAGAAGACTCAAAGATCTACAACTTGGAAAGACAAAATAATTTCGAATTCTGAAGATTTCGTGCCCGAAATGGATGAACCATCCAGAAGTGTGTCACTGTGTTGTGTGTAATTATAAAAGTCATTTTCAATCAATTTCAAATCAAAAATAAATTAATAAATAAATAATAAAAATTATCAAATCACCACCAAACAAGATAAGCATTTAGTGGAGCAATTAATAATGGATTTGGTGGAGCAATTAGTGGAGCAATTAATAATGGATTTGGTGGATGATTTGATGGAGGCAAAATTTTACCTATAAATACCAAGTAATTTCATTTGTAAAATTCATACTTTCTTCTAAGGAATTCCTTAAGAATACTAAGAATATTGTATCTTGTTTGTTTATTTACAGCTTTCAGTAATTATTTTCCGCTTTCGCAATTTCTTTTCTTTACTTTTCAGTTTTTACTTTCCGCAATTTACTTTTACGCACAATACTTTTCTTTCTTTAATTTTCAGTTTTTACTTTTTAGTAATGAGGAGGTAACTCCCCTTTGCTTGGGTAAAAGGTAAAAATTTTATTACTAATATTTAGATTAATCTCCCTTAATTATAATATATAAACTAGTTAAAACTTGACTTAACGAGGATACCGCTATATTGGTAGTTTGGTAATTATTTAAATTGGTTTTAACCTGACTAAACTGGATACCGCCTGATTGGTCGATTGGTAATTAATTATTAATTTGACTTAATCTGGATACCGCCTATATGGCTGGTTGGTAATTATCATGCAAAGTTAATATATTATATTAAGGGAGATATCTAAAGTAGAAGTAATAAAACTGGATCATTTTACCTCAGCATTTTCTATTATTTTACTTTTACTTTATTTACTTTTCAGCAATTTACTTTTCAGCATTTATTTTTCAGCAATTTACTTTTCAGCAATTTACTTTTCAGCATTTACTTTTCAGTAATTTACTTTTCAGCATTTACTTTTCAGCATTTAATTTTCAGTATTTAATTTCAGCATTTACTTTTCGTCATTTACTTTTCAGCAATTTACTTTTCAGCATTTTACTTTATGTCTTTTATTTTATTTAAGTTTTTACTAGCCCTAGTTATGTTTCGTAACTAAGTTAATTATCTGGGGTTGTGATGAATTCTAATATCACCGGTTTATAAGGGGTTATTTTATAGTTTGGGTAATTTAAAGGTTTAATTATTAAGTCTTAAGCTTAATGCTTTTTGTTGTCTGATCACCAATAAGATTGATGTGGTAAATCTAAAATAAACTTGACAAAAGAATTTTAGGTTTCAGCCTTAGACTTAATAGCCCACGATCTTCCTTGAGGATAGATAACCCTTTAATAGATTTCCTTACATGATAGACATATACCTGTCGGGCGGGGGTAGCTATAATTGGTACTTAAACTTAATGAATCCAGATAATTTGGTTGACATAGACATATGGTTCAATTGGGTTAAACTGGGTATTTGCGTCTGACCATCGACAGAGGCTTTTGCATAATTTAGTGTTCCAGGTTAGTAAACCAATTTATTACACAACCATGAAATAACCACTTCATCTTTTAAAAGCTATAAGAAAGATTCACAACCCTAGATAGTTTTTAATATTGAATTTTCTTAAACCTACTTTTGTGCAATTTTATTTACTAGTTTTTAAATTTAGAATCATCACCATTTCAAATCAATCAATCAACTTGTTAGATACTAGTAATCATTTGACCTCATAAAATTAATAGATTAGGTATTAAGTCCTCATGGGATTGATATTTGTATACTACTTGAACGATACGTACGCTTGCGTTATACGTGTGTGTTTACGCCGGTCAAGTTTTTGACGCCGTTGCCGGGGACTTAGTTATCTTTCACTATTAGTTTAGAGGTTATATACCTTTACTTGTATCTAATTTCTTTTTTACTTATTGTTTTTGTTTTCTTGTGTTCCAGGTTCTCAGATCCTTCATGAGACGAACCAGAAGCCTTGAACTATGACCGCTTAACCCAGAAATTGAAAGAACCATCAGACAGTTGAGAAGGGAAAGGCGAGAAGGCCAAGAAGCTTTAGTCAACATGGAACCTGAACCTTTGGAGGTTGCACCACCAATTCCCATTCGAGACAGAACCATTCTGGTGGTTGACAGACTCATTTCTTGTATTGTACTTCCACTCTTACCAGCAAATGCGGGTGACATCAAAACATGCATTCAGATGATTCAGCAGTCAGTTCAGTTTGGGGGGAATGCAACTGAAGATCCTAATGCCCACATCAGCAACTTCCTTGAAGTTTGTGGCACTTTCAATTACAATTGAGAAGCTGAAGAAGCAATGAGACTGCGTATTTTCCCATACTCCTTGAAGGACAGAGCTAAAGCTTGGCTACATTCAATACCAGCAGGTTCCATCACAACTTGGAACACTTTAGCCACCAAATTTCTTGCAAAGGAGATTGCTCTCTTATCATTTGTGATTATATCACCAAGATGTATAAATGATAGGAGGTCCTTACGATTTGTTCCTGGAATGAGAATGATATGAGACAATATCAGTCCACGAAGGATAAATCATTAAATATCCCTAGTCAGAGTATTATCGAGATTGGACATCAATAATGCATAAAAGACTAGTATTACACTTGTGCGTGTTGTGAGGGCATAACGACATAGTTCTCATATATTTGGGTATATGATACTCATGCAAGTGTAATAGGAGGTTGTGTTTTACCGATGGTACGGGAAATAGCTTCGCTCTGGATAGACCCCTCGGAATTCCATTGGTAGTATGACTATGTGTCTATGGAAGTCCGAAATCAGGGTAGGTGTATTTGGTCTTAACCTCAGACTTGCACCGCTAATACTTGCGACAATCATATACTTTGGTTTTGGTCGTTCAGGGCTTTAACAGGTTCTGTGTACGCCTCTGCTGGGTATATTGAGAATTGTAGTGTGTTGGGTGTGATGTCAAGACGGAAGTATCACTCCAGTCATATGGAGATGATGATCGCGCAGGGATACAGAACTGGTTCTCTAAAGGGTTGCAACCATCGGGATAATATGACTTGGTAATGATTATCCGATAATAAAGAGACTAGTTGCTTGTGATCCGATATATGCTTCGTACGGGGCAGACACTGTACCAGCCCCAGGCCTTGCATGTGATCATTTGATACAGGTTCGAAATATGCAATACTACGTATACTACGCCTGATATAGATCGCTTATTCCTGTAAGCATATTTCTTGAGAATTGGGTAGGCATGCCTTTGCTAGAAGCCAACCTTGTCTTGTAAATCGGTACAAACGTAATACTAGGTACTTACGTGTTTGGATAGTCCGACGACCAAATTTACTGCCAACATATCCGGGGATCTCATGGGTCGCTTCCCGAAGATTCACCGATGACGTATGACTCGCACTTAATTAATCTGGGATTAATTAGACGGGAGAAAAAAATAATCTGGGATTAATTACGGAGATATTTTATCTGGGATAAAATATCATATAAAGAGAGATAACGATTAATTTGGAATTAATCGATAAATAATATATTCGATATAATAAAAGAAATTGGATTTCAACGCGGAATTGAAATTAGATTTTAATTCGGGCGAACGAGTTAATTTAGAATTAATTCGTTCGCGACGTGAATAGTGATTTTGCTAGGCATAATCATTTAATTGCGTCGCAACGAAAAATTCGTTAATTTGGAATTAGCGAACCCGAGCCCGGGATTGTTTGCGAGCGCATTCACATTTCGAATTCTAGTGTGGCACGCAAGTCAAATCAAACGTCAAATCGCTAGTCACATCAAGCGTCAAATCATGTCACTTTGAGTGATGTGACAATTGCTTGATTGATTGAGTGATGTGACTTGATGGAAGTTGTTGAAAAGCTTTTTGAAAGCTTGAAAGATATATATTATTATTTTATTAAATGGTATTTGACTTTTATTTTTTGTATTTGATATACAAAACACACAACTTCTAATCTCTCTCTCATTGGTTCACGAATTTGGAGCCAAAATTATTCTTCTTCTCTCTCGGCCAACAGGCCATTTTTCTTCTCAAAAACTCACTGGTTTGACCGTGAAAATGGAGGAAAAAGGGAAGTAAAGTGTTATGTTTTTGTGGCAAAAACATCAAGAGCTAGCACTCAAAGAGACATGCGAAGGTGATAGGGAAACCACCCATGAGCATGGAACCAAAGCTTGGAGCTTGGAGGAAGACACAAAGCCGAAAAAGGAGGACCTCCACACAGCTCACTGCCGAGCTTGACAGAGGGCAGAAAATGAAGTTTTTATTGTCTCTCGCGTCGCTCAATTGCTCTATGTAAGTATTCCGCAACTTCCTCGATTTGTATTCGCACTTGTTTCATGCTTGTTATTCGATCCTCGGGACCGTAGAACTCCAACAATGGTATCAGAGCGGAGTAAAAGCATGAAATTTGACTTAGGGTTAAAATTTGGGTAAAATGATTTTGAGCATGATTTTATGAAATTGGATGAATGAATATGTTTAAATGTGTTTTAATTGAAGTTTGATTTGATCAATTTGATGAAAAATTATTTGGAACATTTTTCCCTAAAATTATTGGCTTGGCCAAAAATACTAGAGCCCTATAATGTCTTGGATTTTTTGTTTTTTTATTCATTGAATTAGTTGGAAATCAATTGGGAATGATGATTTAATGTCAAATTGGATTTATTGGATTGATTTGAATCGGATATAAAATCCATTTATTGCCGAGACTTGTTGAGCATGTATTGGGTTTGATTTTTGATGAAATGTGTTGGACATGTTTGTTTGTTAAAAAGCATGATTAATTAGACAATTTGTGTTTTGGAAATATTGATTTGGGTATTTAATTGTGTAATACACTTTGTAATTAATTGTAAAATTGGGTTTTTGTAATTTAATTATATTAGGCCTATTTTAGAAATTGGGCTTTTAAAGTTGTTATTGGGCTTATTGGGCTTGGTTGTACTAAGTTGGGTTTAGGCTAAATTGGTTGGATCCAATTGGGCCCAAAACCGCTTCCAGAAAGTCCAAATGCGACTAATGGACCTTTAAAGTTTAATTGGGCCTAATGGGCCTAAATTGATTTCTAGGCTTATGGGGTAATTCCTTGATTGGGATTTGGTTGCCGAAGCCCACGCCTTAAAGAAATTAATTAAAAGCCCATTGGACTTTAATTAAATTGACGTTTAACGTTAATCGAGCTTTGAGACCCGTAGCGATTAAATTTGGAATTTAAGTCGTAAAGGTTTATTAATAAAGTGTAATATTTAATTTGGAATAAAATAATGGATTAGTATTAACTACATATTAAATTGGATTTAATGTTGTAGTTTAATTTAATTCAAGAATTCGTACTTTGAGTACTTATTCGCAAAACGAGTTTGACTCGCGCAAAATCAAATCTTTGTTTGAACATTGGATGGTCATTATTATCAGATTAATTAATTGGATTTGATTGATTGATAACATGCTTGTGTGAATACATGGTTGCGATGCATGAATAATGTATATCGGTTGGATATTAGATGGGTGGGGCAATTTTAGAAATTGTTGTAATAAATTTAGAATTTATTAATTGGACCTGCGTGTCCAGCCTTTTTACCTCATTACTCTTTGTATTCTCTTCTCACCTATTCCCCTCAATGTAAATGAGGTTTCTTTAGAAGTGTAGTGTAACTGGTAGAAGCAATACATGTGCTAGCGGGAGAGAGGAAAGAGAGAGATTTGATCTAGGATCAATGTGTTAAGTATCCATCCGCGTATCATTATTATTTTATTTATACGCGCTTTATTATGTATTTAGAATGCATGTTTAAGGGTGTATGATGATGAGAACTTAACAAAGATAATAAATTGGTTGCCAATTTGCACGCGAAAAACCCTCATAAAATATTAAGCGTTTTTCCTTCCATTGAGTGATTCTTACTCAAGATCCAATACTGGCATTGGCTTGTTGGCCAAAGTCAAGGCCTTTGTCCGTCGAGGATGTGTTTGAATCACAAGAGCTTTGTTCCATATTGGTGTCTTATCCAAGTTGTGGTTTGTTGGCCAAAGTCAAGACCACTTCTTGTCCATCGACATTGATTACGAAGCTTTCCATGGTCAATGGATTCCACTTAACTGGGATCACTAAGTTTGTTGTGCCAAAGCCAAGGCTTAGTTGATTCAGAGGAAAAAAGGTTAGGCAATATATTGGATATATTGGCATATATAAGATATATGTTTCGGACTTAGACGTCCCCCTACTGGATCTAGGAATTGGATGAGATCCAATCGATCTTAGAGATCTACCTAGTTAATTATCATACAATTTGTTGGCCAAAGTCAAGATTGTGTGACATTTAACGGGATCCTAGCCCACTAGGAAACACGGTTTCCCGAGTACTCCACAGAGGGTTAGAGGCTCGCCGAAAAATAGTGGGAGGCAAGTTTTAAATTTGCAATATTCGTTTAGTAACTTGCCATACGCGTTCAATTCAAAATATTACGTCAAAAATATTAATTATGAATAATAAAATTAATATTGTTTTAATAAACAGTTGGACTGTATTCAAACTATTCATTTATAGTTGATTTTATAATTGGATTATAGTAATCAATATAATTGATTTTAACCTATTAATTATAGATGATTAAATAGTTGGACTATAATAATCATTATAATGACTAGTACCTAAATCGTTGATTAAATAGTTGGACTATTAGAATCAAGATAAAATTGAAAGACGGACATTTAAAACATAATCCTAGGGAAAATGTATTTAAATGGTTTAATTTTCAAATTGGGAATAGATTTTCAAGATGGTCCTGGAAACTAATAAGTTACTTTATTTGATAAAATAACATATTAGGCCTAAGCCCGGAGTTGAGCAAATAGTAGAGCATGGTATTTGGAAGATTCATGCAATGATAACTTTATGCTTAATCCATTAAGCTTGTCGCAGTAGACTCCTTAATTTCTTTGTCAGAACTAAGGGTTAGATCATTAAAGTATGATAAAGAAATTGAAGGATCTTCATAAATCTATACTTAGATTTTAGAAGTACTAAATTGCAATACTAAACTCTTGGAGAGTTAATGACTATTCTCAAGGAGATAAAGTCAAAGTTTGCAATTAGGCAAGTATCGCAAGACGCACCTTACTTCGATATTCTAGAAACCCAAGGCTTGGCCAAAGGCTACTGGAATGTGAAAATGGCAAAGGCAAAAACATTATAATCTTCTGGGAAGATAAATGACATATCCCAAAATGTCTGCCTAAATTGTGGCAAACGGGATCGCGGAAGCGTGACTGCCGTTTGAACAAAGCAGACATGAAGGAATTGAAGACGAACAAGGCTCCGACTTCAAATATGTTTGTCATAATTATGTTCATTACTAGTATTGAAATTAGATTTTAAATACTTAGTGTGATACATAAATATATACTGATGTTCAGAATCTGCTATGAGCAGGATACTGACTTCAGTTGAGATTCATCTGCGAATTGGAAACGGGATGAAAGTCGCTGTTTTAACCATAGATACCTAAGTTTAGGAACTACCCTTAGGGTGTGTACCTAAATTTGGAAACTGTTATAATGTAACTAGTTTGACTAGAAACATTATCTCTATATCAGTGTATTATCCGTTTCAGATATACCTTTATATTCTAGAACACTAAAATGTTTTATTATATAAAGATGATATTGAGATAAACACATTAGATGTGAATAACAGTATTATATTTTGAATATAAATAAATCTCAAACATACACATGACAAACAAATAGCTCAAACTGATTTGATCAAAAGAAACTAATTGTGGCATTGTTGTCTCGGACACAATTAAACAAGATTCGTATATCCACACTTTCGAAGAGTGGGTACTATGACTGATTTGATTAGACAAAGTGCCTAAAACACTATTTACTTGGTAAAAGTACAAATGCCACTGATCTGTTAGCCCTAGTTCATAGTGAAGCAAATGGGCCCATTTCTAGCTAGGCTAGATGTGGATATGAATATTTCGTGACCTATACGGATGTGGCATCGCGTTATGGTTATGTGTTTCTTTCGAAACTTAAATCGGAAACCTTTAGAGTTTCGACACGAAATAGATAAATAGATCGGCTAAAGCATAAAACAATCACGGTTAGACCATGATGAAATACTTAAGCGATAAGTTTCTCACATACTTGAAAGGGTATAGTATTCTATCAATAAGGACTCCTCCTGGAACACGTCAATCTGACGGTGTGTCCGAACGGAGAAACCGAATTTTGTTAGACATGATAAGGTTAATCCTGAGTCGCTCTGAGCTACCATTTCCTTCAACGGATACGCATAAACAGTGCAGAACTTATTTAGAATAAGGTTCCATAAAATCTGTTTGACAGATTTCATATTAGATATAAACCGGAAAGAAACCGGGTTTCACATTCTTAATAATTTGGGAATGCTAGGCATATGTTTGGATGATGCCAAACTAGAACCCAAATCGGATAAGTGCCAATTATAGGTTATCCTAGAGATACCAAAGTATAGTACTTATACAACTCACAAGAGAACAATTTAATTGTTGCTCACCATGTGGTTTTCCTAAGAGGAATACTGATATGCAGTGGTAAGTGGGAGGATAGTAAAACTCGATGAAAATCGGAGTAATACTATTCCAGGCACCGATTCCTTAATGGAACACAAAAATTTCATCAAGGATGAAACTATACCAGTAATCTTCGAATACACAAGAACCGCGTAAGTCGGAGAGAGTCAGAAAACAACCTGGGGTATGGGTTTCTGATCTCACCTCATAAAGATGTCAATCTTATTGAGGTATACCAACTAACTACGTATGAGGAAGTGATACAAGGTATCGACTCCCTATTATGGCAAAGTTCCATGACATCCGAAATGGATCCATGTAAACCAACAGTGTTTGGAAACTAGTTGTTGTACCGCAAGACATTGTGTCTATTGGCACTGTATAAGTCTTCAAGGAAGACATACATGGATGGCAACATACCAACGTATAAAGTTAGGCTTTTAGTGGAAATGTATCGTTATCAACATTGTGTTGATTACGACGAAACCTTTTACCTGTTGCCATGCTAAATCCATTTGGATAATGCTTGGTCACGCTGTATGTTTCATTTATGAAATATGTCAGCTGAACGAGAAAATCGCTTTCCTGAAAAGGAAACCTTTTGGAGGATGTTTACAACATCCTGTCGGTTTTGTCGTACTAAAACTAGCAAACAAGGTTTGCGGGTTATTCGATCCATGTTTGGATTGAAGCAAACATAAGTTCTTGGAATTATCGTTTTGATGTAATCATAATGCTTTATGATTTAATTCAAAACGACATGATTCTTGTGTATATAAGGAGGTTAGTGGGAGCGTACTGATAGTGGTTGTCCTATAAAGTAATGATAATATGTCATTTCTTGGAAATGATGTTCCCATAATATAATCGGTGAAAGCTTGGCTTTCATGAAATTCTCCGAGAATTCGTACATTGAAAAATGTACGCGACCTGGTGTCTCATACGCTTTGAGCATATGGATTCACAACCAGGCCAATCCATGTGATAGTCACTGGATTGATATTAAGAACATACTTTAGTTTACTAGAAAACTAATGATGTTGTCTTAAACTATGGAGAATGATAACTTGAAGTGACTGGGATCACTGCTACAAGTTTCCTAACCGATAAAAACGGTACTATACAGTTTGAATAAAGGAACAGTGAGCTGGAAATCTTCCAAGCAAGATACTGTTACCGAATAAACAACAAATGCGGATTATTGCTGCAGCTGAGGTAGCAATAGAAGCCATTTTGGTCGATAATAAAGCTAATTAGATTAGATATAGTTCTATTAGCCGCTGAGCTAGGCTACAGCGCAAGCTAAAGAATTAATGGTCTCATCAACGATCCAGATACATACTTCGATATTCATCTGATTCGTTCGGATCATACATCGTGGTGATGTAATGATCAAATAAATCGCATCAGACGATAATCATGCAAATCCGCTGACGAAAACCTTTTCTCAGCATTTTGAGCCAACCGTACATAGTTCGGGTGTTAGACACTCGAGTGACTGCTATAGGCCAAGTGGGAGATTGTTGGACAATTATGTACCATAGCGTCACTATTTATACAGATCATGGTGTTGTTGTACAAATTAACTATGTGACAAAGGAGATTGCTCTCTTATCATTTGTGATTAGATCACCAAGATGTATAAATGATATGAGCTCCTTATGATTTGTTCCTGGATTGAGAATGATATGAGACAGTATCAGTCCACGAAGGATAAATCATTAAATATCCCTAGTCAGAGTATTATCGAGATTGGACATCGATAATGCGTAAAAGACTAGTATTACACTTGTGCGCGTTGTGAGGGCATAACGACATAGTTCTCATATATTTGGGTATAGGATACTCATGCAAGTGTAATAGGAGGCTGTGTTTTACCGATGGTATGGGAAACATCTTCGCTCTGGATAGACCCCTCGGAATTCCATTGGTAGTATGACTATGTGTCTATGGAAGTCCGAAATCAGGGTAGGTGTATTTGGTCTTAACCTGAACTTGCAGCGCTAATACTTGCGACAATCAATATACTTTGGTTTTGGTCGTCCAGGGCTTTAATAGGTTCTGTGTACGCCTCTGATGGGTATATTGAGAATTGTAGTGTGTTGGGTGTGATGTCAAGACGGAAGTATCACTCCAGTCATATGGAGATGATGATCAAGCAGGGATACAGAACTGGTTCTCTAAAGGGTTGCAACCATCGGGATAATATGACTAGGTCATGATTATCCGATAATAAAGAGACTAGTTGCTCGTGATCCGATATATGCTTCGTACGGGGCAGACACTGTACCAGCCCCAGGCCTTGCATGTGATCATTCGATACTGGTTCGAAATACGCAATACTACGTATACTACGCCTCATATAGATCGCTTAGTCCTGTAAGCATGTTTCTAGAGAATTGGGTAGGCATGGTGCTTTGCTAGAAGCCAACCTTGTCTTATAAATCGGTACAACGTAGTACTAGGTACTTACGTGTTCGGATAGTCCGACGACCGAATTTACTGCCAACATATCCGGGGATCTCTTGGGTCGCTTCCCGAAGATTCACCGATGACGTATGACTCGCACTTTATTAATCTGGGATTAATTAGACGAGAAAAAAAAATAATATGGGATTAATTACGGAGATATTTTATCTGGGATAAAATATTATATAAAGAGAGATAACGATTAATTTGGAATTAATCGATAAATAATATATTCGATATATTAAAAGAAATTGGATTTCGACTCGGAATTGAAATTAGATTTTAATTCAGGCGAACGAGTTAATTTAGAATTATTTCGTTCGCGACGTGAATAGTGATTTTGCTAGGTTACAGGGACCTCCGTTCGATTGCCGGAAAATACCACCGTGCTTGTCTCGTCGTGAAAAAACTGATGGAATGCTCAAAACTGATTTTTGAAAAATTTCATCGAATCCGGTATTCCGAACTCTGTTTTTGAGTTTCGGGATCCCATCGTGGAACCTTAGCTCATGATACCACTTGTTGTGATAAAAGCTCACACAATAGAGGAGAAATGAGAGAAAACTCTTCTTTTATTTCACAAATAAAAGAATTACAAGAAAAAACCAACGTCGCAACGAAAAATTCGTTAATTTGGAATTAGCGAACCCGAGCCCGAGATTATTTGTGAGCGCATTCACATTTCGAATTCGAGTGCGGCACGCAAGTCAAATCAAACATCAAATCGCTAGTCACATCAAGCGTCAAATCATGTCACTTGAGTGATGTGACAATTGCTTGATTGATTGAGTGATGTGACTTGATGGAAGTTGTTGAAAAGCTTTTTGAAAGCTTGAAAGATATATATCATTATTTTATTAAATGGTATTTGACTTTTATTTTTTGTATTTGATATACAAAACACACAACTTCTAATCTCTCTTTCATTGGTTCACGAATTTGGAGCCAAAATTCTTCTTCTTCTCTCGGCCAACAGGCCATTTTTCTTCTCAAAAACTCACTGGTTTGACCGTGAAAATGGAGGAAAAAGGGAAGCAAAATGTGTTTTTGTGGCAAAAACATCAGGAGCTAGCACTCAAAGAGACATGCGAAGGTGATAGGGAAACCACCCATGAGCATGGAACCAAAGCTTGGAGCTTGGAGGAAGACACAAAGCCGAAAATGGAGGACCTCCACACAGCTCACTGCCGAGCTTGACAGAGGGCAGAAAATGAAGTTTTTGTTGTCTCCCGCGTCGCTCAACTGCTCGATGTAAGTATTCTGCAACTTCCTTGATTTGTATTCGCACTTGTTTCATGCTTGTTATTCGATCCTCGGGACCGTAGAACTCCAACACAAGGCGCATCTTACTTCGACATCCCAGAAGGCCAAGGCTTGGCCAAGGCTTATGGGGTATGGAAAATGGGCTAAGGCAAAATCATTATAATCTTCTGGGAAGACATAGGACATATCCCAAAATGTCTGCCTAAATAGTGGCAAACGTGGTCACTGGAAGCGTGAGTGTCGTATGGACAAGGCAGACATGAAGGAATTGAAGACGGGCAAGGCTCCGACTTCAAATATGTTTGTCATCAACATCTTCACTACTAGTATTAAAATTGGATTTTAGATACTGGATGTGGTACATAAAGATATGTACTGGTGTGCAGAATCTGCTGATAAGCAGGAGACTGACTTCAGTTGAGATTGATCTGCGAATCGGAAATGGGACGAGAGTCGCTGTTTTGACCGTAGAAACCTAAGTTTGGGAACTACCCTTCGGATATGTACTTAAATTAGGAAACTGTTGCAATGTAACTAGTTTGACTAGAAACATTATCTGTATATCATAGTATAATCCGTTGCGGATATACCTTTATATTCTAGAACACTAAAGTGTTTTATTTTATAAAGATGATATTGAGATAAGCACATTAGATGTGAATAACAATATTTATATTCAGAATATAAATGAATCTCAAATGTATAACATGACAAACAAATAGCTCAAACTGATTTGATCAGATGAGACTTATTTGTGGCATTGTTGTCTAGGACACATTAAACAAGACTCGCATATCCATACTTTAGAAAAGTGGATACTCGGACGGATTTGATTCTATTCAAATAAAGTCTACGAATCTAGTTTATTAGGCAAAATGCCTAAAACACTTTTTACTTAGTAAAAGTGCAAGTGCCACCGATCTGTTAGCCCTCGTTCATAGTGATGTAAGTGGGCCCATGTCTAGCTAGGCTAGAGCTGGATATGAATATTTCGAAACCTTTACGGATGTGGCATCGCGTTATGGTTATGTGTTTCTTGTGAAACACGGATCAGAAACTTTTGATGAATTCAAATAGTTTCGACACGAAGTAGATAAACAGATCGGCTAAAGTATTAAACACCATGATTGGACCATGATGAAAATACTTAAGCAATAAGTTTCTCAAATACTTGAAAGAGTATAGTATTCTTTCAATGAGGACTCCTCCCGGAACACGTCAGTCTGACGGTTTGTCCTAACGGAGAAACCGAATTTTGTTAGACATGATAAGGTTAATCATGAGTCGCTCTGAGCTACCATTTCCTTCAAGGGATACGCATTAACAGTGCAAAAATTATTTTGAATAAGGTTCCATAAAAAGCTGTTAGACAGACTTCATATTAGATATGAACAGGAAAGAAACCGGGTTTTCTGATTCCTTAAGATTTGGGTATGCTAGGCATACGTTTGGATGATACCAAACTAGAGCCCAAATCAGATAAGTGCCTAATTTGTGGGTTATCCTAGGGTAACCCAAGTGTAGTACTTATACAACTCACTATAGAACAATGTAATTGTTGCTCACCATGCGGTTTTCCTAAGAGGAATACCTATATGCAGTGGTAAGTGGGAGGAAAGTAAAACTCGATGAAAATCGGAGTAATACTGTTCAAGGCACCGATTCCTTAATGGAACACAAATAGTTCATCACGGATGAAATTATACCAATAATCTTCGAATACACAAGAACCGCGCAAGTCGGAGAGAGTCAGAAAACAACCTGGGAGGTATGGGTTTCTGATCTCACCTCATAAAGATGTCAATCTTATTGAGGAATACGAACCGACTACGTATGAGGAAGTGATACAAGGTATCGACTCCCTATTATGGCAAAGTGCCATGATGTCCGAAATGGATTCCATGTATACCAACCATGTTTGGACACTGGTTGTTGTACCGGAAGGCATTGTGCCTATTGGTACTATATAAATCTTCAAGGAAGACATACATGGAAGGCAACATACCAACGTACTAAGCTAGGCTTGTAGCGTATAAGGTATCGTTATCAACATTGTGTCGATTACGACGAAACCTTTTACTCGTTGCCATGGTTAAATCCATTTGGATAATGCTTGCCAATTCTGCATGTTTCATCTATGAAATATGGCAGCTGAACATCAAAATCGATTTCCTTAAATGGAAACTTTTTGGAGGATGTTTATAACATCCTGACGGTTTTATCGTACCAAAACGAGCAAACAAGGTTTGCAAGTTAATTCAATCCATTTATGGATTGAAGCAAGCATTGCGTTCTTGGAACTATCGTTTTGATGTAATCGTAATGGTATATGATTTAATTCAAAACGAAAATGATTCTTTTGTATATAAGGAGGTTAGTGGGAGCGCACAGACAGTGAATGTCCTAAATAATGATGATATATCATTTCTTGGAAATGATATTCCCGTTAAACAATTGGTGAAAGCTTGGTTTTCATGAAAATTCTCCGTAGAATTCTTGGGAGAGACAACTTTTATTCTAGGAATAATGATCTACTATGATAGATCTAAAAGTTGTTGGCACTCTCTGAGAACTCGTACATTGAAATAAATATACGCGACCTGGTGTCTCATATTCTTTGAGCATATGGAGTCACAATCAGGCCAATCCAAGTGATAGTCACTGGATTGATGTTAAGAACATCCTTTAGTATCTTAGATGAACTAAGGATGCTTTCTTAAGCTATGGAGAAGGAGAACTTGAAGTGACTAGGTTCACTGCTGTAAGTTTCCTAACCGATAAAAATGACTATAAGTCGTAATAAATGTACTATAAAGTTTGAATTACGGAACAGTGAGCTGGAAATATTCCAAGCGAGATACTGTTGCCGAATAAACAACAAAAGCGGAATATTGATGCAGCTGAGGCAGCAATAGAAGCCATTTGGGTCGATAATAATCCTAATTAGATTAGGAATAGTTCTGTTAATAGCTGAGCTAGGCTACAACACAGGCTAAAGAATTAAAGGTCTCATCAACGATCCAGATATATACTTCAAATATTCATCTGATTCATTCTGATCATACATCGTGGCGATGTGATGATCGAATAAATCGCATCAGATGATAACACTACAAATCCGTTGACGAAAGCATTTTCTCGACAAAAGTTTGAGCGAACCGTACATAGTTCGGGTGTAGGACACTTGAGTGATTGGCTATAGGCCAAGCTGGAGATTGTTGGACAATTATGACCCATAGCATCACTATTTGTACAGATCATGGTGTTGTTGTACAAATTAACTATGTAATAAAAATTAATTGCTCTTTGAGTGAAGTGATGGAAGTCACATCAAGCGTCAAATCACTAGTCAATCAAGTGATGGAAGTCACATCACTTTGAGTGAAGTGATGCTTGTCATCATTGATTGATGTGAATAGTGATGTGAGTTGTTGTAGGCATTTATTGCCATTTTGGCTCCAAAAATTGGTTGACGTTTTTGAAAGGCATATACCAAATTTTGGAAAATTGATTAGGTAATTGTTTTAGAAACACATAAACTAACTCAACATAACACCTCTCTCTCTCTCTCTCCCTCATTCTCCCAAAATTCGGCCTTGGGCCAATTTTCTTCTCTCAAAAAATCCTTAAATGCCGAGAGTTGAAGAAGAAGCTTAGGAAGATTTGTGGCAAATTTTCCAAGGTGCTAGCACACATTTGGAGTCTTACAAAGGTGATAGGGAAACCCACACATGGGCATGGAATCCTACCCAAAGCTTGGAGCTTGAAGATTCAAAATGGAGCACAAAATGGAGGTAAAAAAACCGTGAGCTTCATGAGGAAAAGCTTGAAGATTTTTGTTGTTCCTCGCATCGTAAAAGCAATCTTTGTAAGCATGATCCTGTCATACTTCTTATGAGTATTCACACATGATTTCTATGCTTAATGATCTTGGGACTAACCTAGAAACCCAACACATGTTAGCAGACTCGGCGCATGTAGGCGTCGCGACGCAGAAGGCTTGCGTGTCGTGACGCGCCAAATTACCAAAATACCTTTTGTCATTTTTCTCATTTAAGCCCTAAATTGCTTCCAATGCTTCCCAAACTTTATTATCTGCAAAATAACAATAAAAATCAAACATCATTTAAACCCAAGAAACTATACAGAATATTAGGTTAAATGAGTGGAAAATAGTGATATAATTACCACTCATCACACCCCCAAACCTACATTTGCTAGTCCTCGAGCAAACAGTAAAATAAACATCTTTAAAAAATAAATTAAACTAAGCCACTCGTAGGGATCACGGTTGCATTTAGCGTATGCAACAAGCCTTTAAACCCATAGGTGTCCCTAGTGGACGAGTTGTAGTCTCGTGAGGGTTTAC
This sequence comes from Zanthoxylum bungeanum, assembly GCA_019454045.1. Lineage (NCBI taxonomy): Eukaryota > Viridiplantae > Streptophyta > Magnoliopsida > Sapindales > Rutaceae > Zanthoxylum > Zanthoxylum bungeanum. Next base: position 27,978 of record SKCR01009295.1, read on the forward strand.
AGTAACGATACCCACAAACGTCAAACTAATGCACACAAAAGCAAAAACAAAATAAAACTAATGCACACAAAAGCAAAAAGACAAAAAGACAAAGAAAAAAAGAAAGAAATGATAGATATAAAATACTGTCCTCAGAGAATATCTAGTATCAAAGTTAGAGGAACCTTCAAAACGAATATTCTCTACAAAAATCCATTCTTTGAAAAAAATATCTAAATCAGACTCAAAGTGTGTGTGTGAATAATTCTGCAAACAGCTTCGATTCTAAGTTGTAAACTCGGTGATTTCGTCTCAACTTTCAGTAGTTAATGGGTCAAACCAACCTGAGTATCTAAAATTGTTCTGTCTACTACAATCAGCACAGGTGAGGTATGTGATTTTTCTGATTTTTTTTATTTATATACAACATCTTTGATCCATGTAACGAGCTTTGGATCAGTGGCTCCTAAACCAGATGGTTTTAGGGCACTAGGTGTTAAAACACCCCTACGGACTTAATCACTCGGATCACAGATGTTTAATAAACTAACACAAGCTTTCCCGTTTGACGCGAACTATCACTGCTTACTGAGGCAAGATGCCCGGTTACTAAGTACTTGCTTGGTTTAGTTTATTTTTATTTTTATTTTTATTTTTATTTTTCTTTCTTTTTTTTTTTTACAGACCTCACATAATAAATAATTGTAAACAGAAACTCAGGCAAACGGTCATTCATCAACCATCGATTATTTTAACTAGTCACTTTGTTAATTTTTTTATTATCTAACTGCTTACAAAACTATTTTTTTTAGTGCGCACGAGTCTGACCTAGATATGAAATTCAAAATAGGGATAAAAGTGAAATTAGCATTTATGTTTTCCTAAAACTTTTTTAATAAACAAACAATCAAATCATTGGACTTTTTTTTAAAAACACACTCAAACACACACAAAAATGCAGAAGAGAAATAAAAAGCTGGAATGAAAAAAGCAAAAAAATAAAACACACAACATGCAGAAAAGAGAAATAAATTTTTTTTTGACCGAATTGAAAAATTAAAAACAAATAACCCTCACCCCCAAACCTAAATCTAGCATTGTCCCCAATGCGTTACAAAACCAAAATAAAAAGAAGGGAACAATAGTACATGAGTTTTTCAATCATCAGCCTCCTCCTCCTCGCTGTCGATATTTGGATATGGTGGAAACTGGTCATCTTGCATCCCCAAATCTCGTGCCATTTATTGGAGCAGCTGAACCATGTATTCCTGCTGAGATTCCAGTCTTGTGACTCGTTGGGTTAAGGTACGAGGCTGGGATGATCTGTGTGGTGGTTGAGGCGGTTGTGGTGTAGGTGTAGAAGAGGATGATCCGGCATGAGCTTGTCTCTCTATACGAAGTTGCTGGATGATGCGGGTTGTTAATGCAATCATGGGCTGTGTTATCTCCTCTATAGGGTCAACAACGACCATGGCCAGTGTGCACAAAGAGAAATCAAGTAGCAATATAACAGGCCCGCCTGTGTTGATCTCGCAGCCCAAACTATATTGGTAGCAATCAGATGACCAACATTGATTGTGTCGCCTTCCAGTATACAATACAGCAAAATCATTTGTTCCTTTACGACATAAGTAATGTGAGTCCCAGGTAGTAAATTTTTTGTCAGGAAGTGGAACCACATTTTAGCTTCAGGTTTTAGCAACTTCGAGCTCATCTTCAAATGTTCCCCATTGCTACTCATGACCCACGCAGCATTAGAGATGCACAAGGTCTCCGTTAGATGAGTGATGTCAATATCTTCCCTTATTACCGAATATTCATCGTCCTCCATATCTGCCAACCATAGAAATCATTGATAGTTGATGCATCAAATTTCACTTATAGTCCTCTCACCATTACCACATATGTTTGATGCTCGTAAGAATTAGCGTAAAACTCACGTACAATAGTAACAAAAGCGGAGTGAGGCTGCTGGTAAAGCTTATGCCATTGCCTGGTAGCAATTACCTTATCTATCTCAGGAAATAGTCCGGGGTTGATTTCAAAACCTCTCTATAATAGAAACCTTTTTATTCATTCCCTCTTCATACCTCTTCTCAGCAGCTGCCGAAATAAACTTAATATCATCAAAACTAGGTCTGGCAGATGCTGAAGCCCTAGATCTCTTTGGTGCCATTCGCAGTTTCAAGAAACTTTTGACAGGGTCTCTAAAAACTCAAATCTCCCCAAATTCACCCTAAATCTAACACTTCAAAAATCACAACAATGTCAAACTCCGCCCTCAATTCTACGAAATTCAATCGATCATTCAATCCTCAAATCAGAAATGCTGCCAATTCTCTGCCAAACTTCCAAGTTCTCAACCCTTCAATTCACTTTAAGCAAAATTTACCAAAATTAACAACCCACACACTTAATTAATCCTTCAATTTTTGGTTATCCTATCTTTCTAACCAGAAACTTAATAACAAAATGAAGATTAAAGATAGATTTACCAAATACGAGTGTTACAAAGATCCGAACAATGAAATGAAAGTGATGAAATGTTGCCTTGAAGAACCAGATCTTGAAACTTATGGGTCTCGGTTGTGGGAAAATCGAAGGAGATGGATGGAAGTTTGAGGTTCTTCACTTGATTTGGTGAGTTTTGATGATTTTGGATGAAGATTTCGGTGTTTATTTGATTGGATTTGGTGACTTTTGAGAGGAAATGCCGAGAAAAAGAAGGTGAGAAGTGCAGAAACTGACTGGCGGCTGCTGGTTTAAGGGTTGCTGTCGAACGCGCGTCGCGATACGAAAACTGTTCTTGCGAAGCGATGCTCAGTTTCTAGGGTTAGGGTTTGTGTTTTGAAGCTTTTGTGTCGCGACACGCAGGGTTTTCGTGTCGCGACGCGGGATTTTTTTTTTTGGCAAAACCAAGTCTTTTGACGAATAAATCCATTGGGACGCGTCTCAAGAGCTGACTCCTTACTCGGCCGTCTTTACTGGATTAACTTTATATATCCTCACGATTTGGTCAAATTTATTTCATGAAAATCCCGCTTGAATGGCTTGCTTTGTCCTAAAATATTCCGTTTTATTTTCCTGCAAAAAAAACACAAAATTAAAAATTCTACAACATGTATACACAAAATAATAAATTATTGAATGGGTTGCCTCCCTGCTAGCACTAAATTTTTCATCTTCAGCCAGACGTGACTGAAATCCATCTGTCAATGAGGTTTCAGTGTGGTTTTGGATGTCCGATTAAAGACAATCCCGTGTACGTTACTTTTGAATGGTCTCTTCCAACGGTAAAGTGACAAAAAGAATTTTATCTCATTCAATGCTTGTGCCATCTTTTTGATATTTGTTGCTCCAATGGTTCCTAAAAAGAAAGAAAGAAAATCAGGAGATCTCGTATGGTACTTGATTTGGAATGGAAGTTCCATTCTGTCAAGCTTCTGGGTGATATCTTTGATTTGTACTCCCCAAAACAATGATGTTTCTCTTGAATGCACTGGATCTTCAATAAGGTCAGACATTTTCTCCTCCATTTGCTCTCCTTCTTGCTCCACATTTTCTTCACAGATGAATTTTAAAATTTCCGCATTCAGTTCTTCACTTGTTATCTGTGAAATGCATGCTTCATAAGTATCACCCTGAGGATGTAAAGAGATGTCAGATTTTAGGTCTTCATCTTCTGATATGACTGGCTCAGGTAGCTCATTTTCAAACATTAGTGCAAAGCATTCTCCAAGATCTTCATTTTGAGGATGGAAAGTTTCATCCTCCTTTGTTGGTGCAGTTGGTACAAATAGCTCAACTTTTTCATCATCGTCAGAGTCAGAATAATAAAAATCAAACAGAGACTTTGCTGGTTTGGGCTCCTGAACTGATACCTCAGATTCCTGATACTGCTCAGCCTTCTCCTCTGCTAAAGTGTCATCATGAAATTCTTGGTACTCGAAGGTTTCATCAGTGTCATCTGAAAATGCTCCTTGAGGTATGTAGCTCTGGTTTTCTGTTAATTGTCTGATTTGATCTGTCATTCTCTGAATGGGTTCTGCTTGACTCTGAAATTGTGCATCAATTTGAGCTTCCCGTTCCTTGAACCAATCTCTGAGCATGTGAATCATCTGATCTTCCTCTGATGGTTCTGGTTCTTGATGAAAATCGTAGGTGGATGGTGGATAAGATGAAAAATGTGGTTCTGTGAAATATGCTGATTCTTCGTACCTTGAATGATTTTGATAATTATGCCAACCTGAAAGGTATATACATTGATCGCTCGGGTGGTTACCATCGCATATCTCACATCTCCTCACTGCGTTCTGATGAGCAAATGTAGTATTGCTTGGTTCTGACATCCAGTGATAGTTGTTGGGATGGACAACAGGCCTCAGAAAACCGGACTGTTGCTCCCTCATTTGGGGTGTATCTTATCCTAGTAAAGCTCGTAATCTCTCAATCTCCCAATAATATTCCATTTTTCAACCACCTGAAAACAAAAGAAATAAATGAAAATTACAGATAAAATAAAGAAAATTAGATACAAGTAAATTAGATAGCTTCAAAATTAATAACTCAAGAAAATAAGTCTCGGGCAACGGCGCCAAAAACTTGACCGGCGTAATCACACGCGTATAACGCAAACGCACATATCGTTCAAGTAGTATAAAAAATCGATCCCACAGAAGACTTAATTTTTCTGTTGTTATTAATTATTGATACCATTTATTTACAGGTATCTAATTAAATGGAGAAGGGATTGATTGCTTTTGGTTGGTTGAATGTGGATTTTCTAAATAAAGACAAAAGAAAATACAAAGGAAAAATAAACAAAAGACACAAAAATCTAAGGTTGTGATTCCACACAATATTATTCTAATGATGAATTGATTCTCTTATATATGTGTAATAAATTAGTTTGCTAACCTGGAACACGAAGTTATGCAAAAGCCTCTTCCGATGGTCAGATGCAAATACCCAAAATAACCTAATTAATCATATTCATATGTTAAATCAAGTTACCTGAATTCATTAAGTTCAAGTTCCAATTATGGCTACCCCCGCCCAACAGGTATATTCCTATCCAGTAAGGAAATCTATTAAAGGGTTATATATCCTCTAGGAAAATCGTGAGCTATTGAATCTAAGGCTGAGCTGAAACCTAAAATCCATTTTCCAAGTTCATTTTAAGTTTACCACGTCAATCTTATTGGTGATCAGACAACAATAAGCATTAAGTTAAGACTCAATAAACAAACTAAAAAATTACCAATATATATTAAATCAATTATTAAGCTTATGAATATTATGTTCATCACTTCCCTATAATGAAAGGACAAATGGGGGTTGGAGGATTCGCATTAACTTTCATATCTAGGACTCTCACTTAGTATAATATATAAATTATTTTCTGTTCTGCTTTCTTAGGAATTAATAATGTTAAACATTTAAAACCAGTCATATAGGCGGTAATCCATTTAGTCAATTACACCCGCCATATAGGCGGGGTAATTATCTGTCACATAAAGACCAGCCATATAGGCGGTAAAGTAATTAAAGTAATTATATTTAACCGACCATATAGGCGGTTAATAAAGTTTGCCATTAATTAATCTGGTTAAATTATAATTAAATATTATAATTAAGTGAGATTAACCTAGATAATTATATTAAATGTTTCACCTTTTACCCCAGCGGAAATTTAACTGAAAAACATAAAAAAATGAAAAATGAAATATTAAAATTAAATTAAAAATAAAAATACATAATTTAATTATTACAATAATTTACAAAAATAGATGCAATCCTTAAAAACTAGGAAAAATCCTAAGGAAAGCACGAAATCAAATGAGGTGCAAATGGCTAAATTTATAGGGAATCTGGTGGTCCGCGCGTCGCGACGTGAAATTCCTTCTTACGTCGCGACGCGGCGACGTGTTGACTAGTCAAACGCGTGTGGGATTGTTGTCTTGTTGACGTGGGATGCGATTTGACTTGTTGACTGCTGACATGGCACGCGGAATCTGTCGGCCCAATAAAATTGTGACACGTGGCACACGTAAAGATTCGGTCCACTGAGATGCTGACACGTGGCGACCGTTGATTGGCTGATGATGACGTGGTGACACGTGGCACATTGACTCGGTTGGATACTGACTTGGCTGACACGTGGGCGACACGTAGATGACACGTGGCTGACACATGTCACGCGGTTTATGTGGCTGAATAAGAAGCTGACACGTGGCACGCGTATTGTCGGCACCATAGGATTGTGACACGTGGCATGTGCACGTTAGCAGATCTACTCTGATGTTGACATGTGGCAGGCGCATGTTAGCAAACTTCTCAAATAGTGACATGTGTCTCCGGCGTATGTTAGCAGACTCGGTGCATTTTAGGCATCGCGACGCATAAGGCTTGCACGTCGTGACGCGCCAAATTACCAAAATACCCTTTTGTCATTTTCTTTATTTTAGCCCCAAATTACTTCCCAATGCTTCCCAAACTTTTTATCTGTAAAATAACAATAAAATACATCAAAACGTTCACAAAACCCGAGAAACTATACAGAATATTAGGTTAAATGAGTGGGAAATAGTGATATAATTACCACTCATCACATATCCCAAGATGTCTGCTAAACTGTAGCAAACGGGGTCACTGGAAGCGTGACTGCCGTATGGACAAGGCAGATATGAATGAAGTGAAGGCGGGACAAGGCTCTGGCTTCAGGTATGTTTGTTATAAACATGTCCACTACCAGTTTTTAAATTGGATTTTGATACTGGATGTGGAAAATACATATGTACTGATGCGGGATCTGCTGATTAGCAGGAGACTGGCTTCCGATGAGATCGACATGCAAGTCGGAAATGGGACGAGAGTCACTATTTTGGCAATAGGAACCTAAGTTTTGGAACTACCCTTGGGGCATGTACTTAATTAAAAGACTGTTATAATGTACCTAGTTGACTAAGAATATTATCTATGTATCTAGTTTAACCCGTTTGGGGTATACTTTATGTTTCGAAACACCAAGTGTTCTATCTATAAAGATGATATTAAGATATACACATTAGATGTGAATAACAGTTTTTATATTTCGAATATAAATGAATCTCAAACATATAACATGACAAACAAAAAGGCTCAAACTGAGTAAATCAAATGAGACTTATTTATGGCATTGTTGTCTGGGACACATTAGCAAGACTTGTATATCCACACTTTCGAAGAGTGGATACTAGGATGGATTTGATCCTAATTCAAATGATGTCTGTGAATCTTGTTTATTAGGCAAAGTGCCTAAAACACCTTTTACATGGTAAAGGTGCACGTGCCACCAATCTGTTAGCCCTCGTTCATAGTGACGCAAGTGGGGCCCATGTCTAGCTAGGCTAGAGGTGGATATGAAATACTTCGTAACCTTTACGGATGTGGCATCGCGTTATGGTTATGTGTATCTTATGAAACACAAGTCGGAAACTTTTGAGAAATTGAAAGAGTTTCAACACGAAGTAAGAAAACAGACAGATAATAGTATTAAAACATTGTGGACCGTGGTGAAGAATACTTAAGCAATAAGTTTCAAGATTACTTGAAAGAGTATAGTATTCTTTCACAGTGGACTCCTCCAGGAACACCTCAATTGAGCGGTGTGTCCGAACGAGGAGAAACCGAACTTTGTTGGACATAGTAAGGTTAATGATGAGTCGCTCTGAGCTACCAATTCATTCTGAGGATATGCATTAAACAGTGCAATACTTATTTTGAATAAAGGTTCCGTCAAAATCTGTTAGACAGACTTCATATTAGATATGAACAGGAAAGAAACTGGATTTCTATTCCTAAAGATTTGGGAATGATGGGCATATGTTTGGATGATACCAAACTACAACCCAAATTGGATAAGTGCCCATTTGTAATTGGTTATCCTAGGGAAACCAAGTATAGTACTTTCAACTCACAAGAGAACAATTATTTGTTGCTCTCCATGCGATTTTCCTAAGAGGAATTCCTATTTGCAGTGGTAAGTGGGAAGAAAAGAAAGTAGAACTCGATGAAAATCGGAGTGATACTATTCCAGGCACCGATCCCTTACGGAACATGAACAGTTCATCAGGGATGAAATTGTAC